>PVJD01001398.1:0-270142 GCA_004026545.1 Mormoops blainvillei | reverse complement strand
CCTTCCCTTCCCTTCCCTTCGCTTCGCTTCTCTTCCCTTTTTTCTTTCTTTTCCTGCCCTGGAATTAAACCTCAAACTCACCTTAATAAGAAGGGGAATTTGTTAGAAAAATACAGAGTATGTGATAAAACCCAAGGTCGGATATTTTTGCCAGGCATCTAGAGGCACCAGTGCAGCTGGGTAACTGCTTTGTCTTTCCGCAGCCATGTTCTTGCTGGCCTCTGCCTCTCTGCATGGCTGTTGCCCGTCCCTCTCACTAGCATGTTCCCTTTTATTTTCTTTTGAACTAACATGGTTGCCCCAGCCTCAATTTTATATCACTTTTCAGTTCAAGTACCCTACAGGGACTGAGTAGACCCCTGAGGACCCCTAATCCCCTGTATTTCCAAGTCCTGTTTCCTGGCCTAGGTCTGTCTTGACTTGGGTTCTCACTACTGATTTAGTTGACATGGGCTAGAGCAGCAACCCTGGGGCCCGCCGTACTATCAGAAGGGTATGGGTGTGTGTTTGTGTGCATGGTTGTACTGGCCAAAAATTGACATGGCAGGGCAGGCTAACTGACCAGCAGGCCAAATGGCTATACTTCCTGTAAATGTTACCATCACAAATATAAAGTAGAGGAAGTTCTAAATGATGTGGACATTGAACACTTTGCAGAAAGAAACATAGATTCCAAGGTAGCCTTGCTTTCTATGCTCGGAACCAAAACAGACTGAGGGGATCAGGAAGCACCTGAATGACTGTAGCAAGGGACCCTAGAAAGAATGGATCCTATAGTCTGTCTCTATCCATGTTGACTGTGCAATGACTTACAAAGCTGAATTAATCAAGTAACCTTCTAAACTGGTGTTCTGGGGCCATCATCTTCCTGGAGATCAGGATCTATACTGATTGAAATCATTATCCAATGATTTCATTATTATCATAATATTTGGTGAAATCATTATTATCCAAGTTCAGATGACTAGATGGCAGCTATGGTGTTGCCTTCAACATGGCATGGACCTTCTACAAGCCCAACAGGAGAGGTCCTCGTAGAGAAAGAGGACAGCGACAGACGAAGAAAGATGCTTTGTAACTTAGAATCTGTCCAAGTGGATTTGCCTCTCTCAATAAACAGGAGTTGAAATAGCCCCATCACACTTTCTCATTCCACGACATTGGCCTGTCCATTCATGCTTTTTCTTTCCTATCTAAACCTTTTCCCTGTTTGGAATCTACCTCTGCCTTTCTTTAGCAGGTGACCTATTTGTCTGATGTCTGCTCATGTGGGCAGGTGTGCCACCCAAGTGGTACAGTTGATTCTCCTCCATTTCTCTGGAGACAGGATGGGGCAAAGACTCAGCCCATCCTGAAGGTCAGATCCATCAAATGAGCCACAGAGGTTTGATGGTGGTAGGAATGAGTGTTATGGGCAGGAGGAGAAGTCAAAGCTCAAGGGTGGCAACAGGTACACAGGAAGCAGGAACTGGTGGGGGTTGGGGGAGAATAAGTAGAAATGGAGAGTGGGTGGGACTCAGGAGACCTGGAAGAGAGTGTTAGGCAGGGCTGGTGTTTGCTGTGAGGGAAGGCACAGGGGTGAGCCGGGGAGGGGGACAGCCTGTGCACAGGTCTCCTAACACAGACGCCACCCTTTTGTCCTAACTTGCTTCCCCACCATGAGTTACTAATTTATTGAGGGAGTCTTTTCTCAGGAGAAACTGGTATCAGAGCAGTAAAGGCAGATAGAAAGGGTGTGATTTCTGGAAAAGTCCCTCAGCAGCTTTAGCCCGATCCAGCAAGGAGCCCTGGAGGGAAGTCGTTTTGTCCTTAGAGCATGTCTCAGCTCAAGGCAAGAAATTGAGGCTTCCACACTCCTAAGCGCCTCTGTCACCGTCTAAGACCTCTGAGCCCCATGGGATTCTAGCTGCTTTTTAATTTCGTCCTAGAATTATGGAGACCTTTCAGACTGTTTATGAAAAGACCACCTTGTACAAATAAGTGCTTAGGCCTTTAAAAAATGTTGACACACATTACATGGTTATTTCCTAGGATACACCAATCCATTCAATTCACCAAACTTTCACTGAATGCCCACTCTGCATGAGAATTGTACCAGGCACTGGGGATGCAAAAACGACTCAGCATAATTCTTTTCTCCAAGTAGTTGAGGAGACAAAGAATCATCAGTTCTTATAATAATAGACCTGTATGAGGACATTGCCCATGTTATTAGGACAGTATAGTGTCCACTGATCAAATTTCCACACAGTATCATCAGAGAACTGAGCTATCTCTTTCTTAGACTCTTTTTAGAACCTATTGTTTTATCTTTTTAGCTGTTGTAATATATTTAAATTGGCCTCAGGCTTGAAGGAAAAGTGCACCAGGAAATCAAGCTTTGGGGGAAAAAGAAGACATTAACTCTGTATTCGTTCAGTGTACCAATCTTCAAAGAGGAATATTCTTTTGTCAATTAAAAAAATTTTTATAGTTGTTTAATTACACTTGTCCCCATTTTTCCCCCATTGCTCTCCCCTGACCTGCCCACCGCCCCACCCACATTCAGTCCTCTCCCCCGTTGTCCTTGTCCATGGGTCCTTTTATACACATTCCTTGACTTGACACTTCTCTTTCTTTCCCATTATACCCCATCCCCACTCCCCTCTGGTCACTGTCAGTTTATTCTTTATTTCCATACCTCTGGTTCTATTTTTCTCACTTTTTTGTTTTGTTGGTTACGTTCTGCTTATAGGTGAGATCATATGGTATTTGTCTTTCGCCACCTGGCTTATTTCACTTAGCACAATGCTCTCCAGTTCCATCCATGCTGTCCTGAAGGGTAGGCATGTCTTCTTTCTTTCTGCTGCATAGTATTCCATTGTACAAATGTACCAGTTTTTTGATCCACTCATTTACTGATGGGCACTTAGGCTGTTTCCAGTGCTTGAATATTGTAAATAACACTGCTATGAACATTGGGGTGCATAGGTTCTTTTGAATTGGTGTTTCAGGATTCTTAGGGTATATTCCCAGCAGTGGAATCACTGGGTCAAAAGGCAGTTCCATTTTTAGGTTTCTGAGGAAATTCCAAACTGTTTTCCATAGTGGCTGCACCAGTCTGCATTCCCGCCAACAGTGCACTAGGGTTCCCTTTCCTCCACAACCTCGCCAGCACTTGTTTGTTGATTCATGCATGATTTGCTGGACGCTTCTTAATTGTCCTGGTGTCTCATTTAAACAGACATATAGGTAGATAGATAAAGACATAGTTACTTAATGAGCACTTATTATATGTCAGGTACTATGCTAGATATTAGGAAATGTATTTAAGCCCTCAGAAGAGCACCTAGAGGGTTTCTATTAAAATTAGATTTGGAAAAAGCTTCTGAAAACTTTCCAGCTGATTAAAAAAAAAGAACTGTGTGTGTCTGTGAAAAACATATCAGTAAAGCTGCTTTCGATGCATGGTACACGGGGAGTGCCCCCCCTGCAGAGGGCTGTGGGACCGTGAGAAAGCTGTGCTAGCAAGGGTCTGTATCTTACCAGTACAAAGGCGCAGGGAATACCAACCTTCCTTCCAGCAGGACTTCAGGCCATCGTTGAGCAGAGAGGATTCTTGGAGCACAGCTAGCACATGGTGACTGCTGATAGGGCACTCTACTCCTCCCTTCTTCTGGGCTCTGAAGGAATGTTTTGGGTAATTGTGTATGAAGCACTAGGGTGGTGAAGGGAGATGATTACTGAAAATAGTGACAGATTCTTTCCATACCCAATGTCAGAAAGAAAGAAAGAAAGGGCAGAAACTTTATACGAGAGGCAGAAAGTAGGTCACTAAAAGCTAGGCTGCGTCCCCCTCCCTCATGGTGATTTAAGGGGCAAGAGAACTGATGAAAAACTGGTGTTAAGTAATTTTAATTTTTATGATTGTAATCAGCCCTTTAACATTTAAAAAATTTTAATGGTCTCAGAAATGCCAAGAACAGCCATAAAGAAAATGCTGACTAATAGGTACAGTCTCTTTGGGTCCGTTTCAAGCTAAGACTGAGGGAATTGGATAGGGTTGAGGAAGGGACATGTGAAACTATTATCCTGGACTTGGTGCCCTCAGATCAAATAAAGATGAGTATAACAAGGGAATAAACAATTGGATTAGTCACGCAGCCTAAATAAGGTCTTTGCCTCTGTTTATGAGACATGGGAACCTCCACGTATTGTGGGTGAAATCAATCAGAGTCTGGTGGCATTGTCAGCTGGAGTCAGCTCTGTGTCCACACTTAGACTGTATGTCTAGAATCTGTGTCTTAATGTAAATTGGCTTATGGCTATGTCTTCCCTGGGGCATTAGCTCCCACTGTCCAGATGGCAGGGGGACCCTGGTGGAAATAAACATATGGCAGGTTAGATCTGTTGTGCACAGAAGAAGAATAAGTACATCATTATAAGAGCCAGTGGAACAAAAGAGTCAATGCCACAAACAGTGGATGTCTCTGACAACAGATTGCCAGGGAAGTAAAACTTTTGGGTAAGGGCTATTGAGAACTAGGGAAGAAGAAACCTGTCATTGGCATGCTGAGCACTGGTAGAAGGTCGGAGGAAAGAGAGAGATTTAAGAAGAGGTAGAGAAAAATTAAGGCCTGGATACAAATAATGCTTTGAAGTTCTTCTGTCGGGGAATTGCCAACAACAGGGGTAGCAGGATAACTGTCTGTCCGGTGAATTCTGGTCAACTTCCGCTGTCTTTGATGAGCGATTGCCTTGATTTGGGTTTCCCCAGGAGAAGATGCTAGGGCCATGAATAAACTGCACATAGTTCGTTGAGGGAACACCAGTAGGGGATGGGGAAACGAGACAGGCATGTGAGAAGGCCACCAATAAAGGGTGTGTTGTCAAGCTACTGCTGTGGGTCACTGGCATTCAGTCTCTCTGGGGAAGCCTGGCATCAAGTGTCAAAAACACTTTCACAAAGTCATCCTACCTGAGGGGCAAGGGAGTTGGGATATTTATGCACCAATTTGTTTTAGTCATGGGTAAGGACTCCTCCTGGTGACACTCATTTCACAATACTTTGCCTCGCTCCAAAGCAGCAAGGTGGGTTCAGGCAATAAGAAAACACATTTAGTCAGAGTAGTGCTAGTGCCCTGGAAGCTGGCAGGTGTGCACTCAGCAATAAGGGCAAGGGGATGTAGGCAACTCACTGATACCACTGCAACTAGGATTTTGCAGCTGAAAGAAGTTTACAGCGGGGGTAGAATGGCGGAGGACAAAGATACACATTCACGTATTTACACATACATAAATATATAGATATAAATTTTATTTGTTGTGTAAATTGTGCCTGTTGATGGTTGGAAATTGGCACAGAGAAGGAGTACAAGCAAAGATTACAGTTCTATTTCATATAAAAAATAGCACCTAAGATCGAATAAAAGCTTTCTTTCTTCCTCTTTTATTACTGGTGCTTTTACCACTCTGGCAATCGGACAGAGTAAATGGAAGATACTGTTCTTATAGCTAAATATTATTTGAAGATAAAAATACTATTTGGCAACATGGAACTTTCTCCAAGCCTACCTGAAACATGTGATACATTTTTTTGATAACATCATGAACTACAAAAATTGTCAAACCATTCTCAGGAAATAGAACTCATTGTGTTTGGGCAAGATTGCAGCATAGGTAAATGTGGCTCACCTCCTCCCACAACCAATATTACAACAAAACCACAGAACAACCATCATTAAGAACCACCTGAAATCTAGCTGAATGGAAATCTTACACTAGGGATTTAAAGAAGTCACGTTGAAGCTGGTAGGAGGGGCAGAAACATGGAATGGGCTGGTCCTAGACCCATGTGTGGTGAATGAAAGTTGAGAGGGATATCTCAGCTGCAGAAGTACCCCAGAAGAGTGAGGGTTCCAGCCCCAAACCAGTCCCCTCAGCTCAGGGTTCCAGTACCAGGACTAGAAAACTCTATAACTTCTATCTGTAAAAACTAGTGGGGATATGGCTGAGTGAGACAGAGGGCTTATAGTGTCCCAGGAAGTTCCTCTTAAAACGTCCATGCATGGACTTACTCGGACCTACTCTGAGTTCCAGTGCTGGAACAGCACCTCAAAAGGCACAAGGGATGTACAGGGAGGAATTGTCTGGCATCGGGACAAGGGCTGGAGGGACAGATTTCTCCCAGACAGAAGTCCTGGCAGAGGCCATTGTTCCTTTTCTGAGCTCTTCCCATACAGGGCAGGCAGTTGGGCACCATATCTGATGTCTCCATCAACCTGGCTATCATTGTTTGCCCTGCCCTCATTAATCCCTGAGATCTCCACCTCACCAACTTGTGGACACAACCAAGCTGTTTCCAGTGGCTTTTCCATATGAATGTTTTGGCTCATGCTTCAGACTTTCCTAAAATCTCTCAAATAAGCAGCATCTAACCTCAGTGTGCCCAGTACATCTTGCTAGGTAGCCTCAGGCCTGGCACTATCAGCTAGCAGCCTTGGTTCACAACTTGGCTTCTCCTGGCACCTCCAAACCCAGCAAAAGTAGTAGCCATCTGCAGATCATGTTGTAGCTCTTGCCAGGTGGCCCTAGGCAAACACAGGTGGTGACTGACCTTGGCCTGCACTCCCTGTGAGGCCCCAGAGCCAGTACACCCCATGGATAGCTTCAGACCATCTTGAAGAACCACCCAATTACTACTACAAGTAACACACTGAAGGGACAGACTCAGCGGGCACCAGGTACCTGCTGAAATAAGTACTGCTCTGTGGGGTGGGCCCCTGTATAGCTGATCTGGTGCAGCCAGTTCTTGCAGCTAACTGCCTTGGGGGTAAATTTCTCCCATTGACATGCCAACAGCAATTAATGCTTAACTACAATAGGATGGTGTACACAGTTCATAGGTGGCGGGAGGAGCATACCTGGAGTGTCCAGCTGGGGTAAACAGGGAGGCTGTGCCACTGAACTCTGTGGGACAACTATTATATTAGACCACCCTATCACATTAGGCCACCCTATCAAACCTGGGAGACATAGCAGCTCTACCTAATACTTAAAAGCAAACACAGGGAACCTTCCAAAATTAGGAGACAAAGAAATATGTCCTAAATGAAAGAACAGAACAAAATTCCAGGAAAAGAGCTAAATAAAATGGAGGCAAGCAATCTACTAGATGCAGAGTTCAGAACACTGGCATAAGAATGCTCAATGAACTTAGCAGAAGAGTAAACAAACTTAGAGGAAACTTCAACAGCATAAAAAGGGACATGGAAACCATAAAAAAAACCAATCAGAAATGAAGGATACACTAATTGCAATAAAGAATAATTTATAGGGAATCAACAATAGAGTAGATGAAGCTGAAAATCAAAACAATGATTTGGAATGTAAGGAAGCAAAAACACCCAATCAAGACAGCAAAAAGAAAAAAGGTTAAAGAAAATGAGGATTGTGTGAGGAACCTCTGGGACAACTTCAAGTGCACCAACATTCACATCATGGGGGTGCCAGAGGAGAAGACAGAGAAAAAGAAATTAAAAGCCTATTTGAAAAAATAATGACAGAAAACTTCCCTAACTTGATGAAGGAAATAGTCATACAAATTCATAAAGTACAGAGAATCCCAAACAAGATGAACCTAAGGAGGCCCACACGAAGACACATCATAATTAAAGTGCAAAATGTTAAAAACAAAGAGAGAATCTTAAAAGCACCAAGAGAAAAACAGTTAGTTACCTACAAGGAAGCTCCCATAGGAGTGTCAGCTGATATTACAATAGAAACTTTGCAGGCCAGAAGGGACTAGCAAAAAATATTTTATATTATGAAAAGCAAGGACCTACAACCAAGATTACCCAGCAAAGCTATCATTTAGAAGTGAAGGCCATATAAAGAGCCTCCCAGACAAGAAAAAGCTAAAGGCGTTCATCACCACCAAACCAGTATTACATGAAATGTTAAAGGGTTTTCTCTAAGAAGAAGCAAGAAAAAGCCATGGCTGGTATGGCTTAATGGATTGAGTACTGGCCTGTGAGCCAAAGGGTTGCTGGTTTGATTCCCAATCAGGGCACATACCTAGGTTGCAGGCCAGGTCCCCAGTAGGAGGCACGTGAGAGGCAACCATACACTGATGTTTTTCTCCATCTCTTTCTTTCTTAAAAAAAAAGAAGCAAGAAAAAGATAAAAAATATGAACAATAAAATGGCTCTCTATAGATAGACAATTAGATCGATAGATAGATCAATAGAGAGATAGATAATCTCAACAATTGAACCTAAAAAAAACAAAATAAATAAACGGGCAGCACAGAAACAGACTTATAGCTACAGAGAACATTTTAATGTTTGTCAGAATGGAGGGGGTTTGGCAGGATTGGTGAAAAAGTTGAAGGGATTAAGAATTACAAATTGGTAGTTACAGAATAGCCATGGGAATGTAAAGTACAGCACAATACAATAATATTCTAATAAGTATGTATGGTGTCAGTTGGGTACTAGATTTATTAGGATGATCCCACAGTAAGTTATATAATGTCTAATCACTGGGGTATATATCTGAAACTAATATAATATTGTATGTCAACTGTTATAGAAAAATACAAAGTCATTTTAAAAATCCTAATTTATTATCTGATATAACTCAAAGAATCAGATTGTCAAATCAGAATCACAGGAATCAGAGATCCTACCCATTGTCAAGCTTTACTAATAATAATTTCAAGAATAGGCAATTGAGAAGCAGGTCCGGGACGTGGAGGGTTGCCCCTGCTATGTGAGGTGACTGCACCTGATCTCATAGCTGACCTCTTCTGGGCCAGAGAGTTGCATGTCTCTGTTACCAGAAGAAAGTACATGAGAACCATCCTCAACTATATGTTTTTTCTTTGACTTATTAGAATGGAAAATAATTGAACAGATTCCTAATGATTGAATTATCTTTGATTTGTGATGGTATTTACCATTTGCAGGTATCTTGAATTTTTGAATTAAAAAAATTCCTGGATTTATAGTTAAAAAAAAAGCCTTCATTGTGTCATGCTTATTATAGTTTTATTAGGTAACTTGCTATACTGAAGTATAAAGAAAAGTATTTATTTATTGGATTTACTTTATGAACCCTTGCTTTAAAGGAGAGTCTAATGGATGCAGCGCCTTGGTGTTGACAGCACTCCATCCCCAGAGGAACGTAGATGAGCATAAAACAACATGTGTTCACATTTCACAGGAAGTAGAAAGTGAGGCAGAAAAGACTGTATGAGGCAGAGTATCTAACTTTTTTGTAAGGACTATAGATATATCTATTCCATTAGGAGTCACATTTGATTAAATGCCTCAAGGGAAATATGACAGTGAGGTGTCAGACTGTAAGGCCTTGACCGGTGGCTAGTGAGACCTTCTTTGTCATATGGAAGATTAGCTGTACTGTGATATGCCAAGGATATATTTACTCCATGTTAAAATCCTAATGCAAATAGGAGAAACGGAAGTGCATAACAGATAAAAATCTAAAAAACTGGGACTACATAAACTGTGGTTGGTATAATTAAGAACCAAAGGCTTTCTTGAGTGATCAAGGTTTGTGTAAAAACCAAAGCTGGTGGATAAGTCACGCCCACAAAGATGAGGGCCTACCTCTGGAATGGGTTTCTCGGGCTAGTTCTATGCATTATAAAATAAAGACTAAGGCATGGTCCTGTAAATTTAGAATATACAAAATGTATAGTTGTGGAGTTGAGAATGGAATATTTTGAATGGGGAAGATCTTCAATTTTCCGCAGGTGGGATCCTGCAGAGGCATCATCGCAATGTGGCTCAGAACGTGGGCTCTGGAGCCCCACTGCTCGCGTTCAGTGCTTGGCTCTAGTGTTCATTAGTTGTGTGGCTTTGGGCTGGTCACTGACTTCTCTGTCCTGCAATTCCTTTCTCTGTAAAATGATGATAGTCATAGTACCTCTTTTATAGAATTATTTGTAAAATATTTACAATCATGTCTGGCACATAATAAATCCTGTCAGTGTTTTTAAAATAAATACATAAACCTTAATGAAGTCCTTTCATTGTGTTCCTTCGGTATCTTAGAGAGTTTTTCAAACATTTAAATTCAGCAAATATTTATTGAGTACTCGCCTAGACTGGGTGTGTGCCAGGTACTGGGGCACAGTGAATTTCTATGGTCTCCGCCCTTCCAGGTGTTCATGAGCTAAGGCTCTTTTTAAAAAAAAAAAAATTAAAATTTAAAAGTACTTTGAAATAATGATAAACTTACAAAAATTTGGAAGTGCAATATAACTTTTTCCCCTGAACTATGTGAGAGTCACATAATGCCTATCACCCCTCATTACGTTACAGTATCTTTCCTACATGTAAAGACATTATCTTCCTTAACCACAGCACAGCCACTCAAATCAAGAAAGTAACAGTGACATATTACTATCATCTGATCCTCAGACTGTCATTTGTCCCAGTAATATTTTCTAAAACAAAAGTTTCCAGGTTAAAATTATGTGTTGAATTTTGTTGTCCCACCTTTTTAGTCTCCTTTAGTCTAGATCATGTCCTCAAGTCTTTCCTTGTCTTTAATGTCTTTGACACTTTTAAACATTACTGACCAGCTATTATGAAGAATGTTCTTAAATTTGGATTTGTCTGATGTTCCTTCTAGATAATATTTAGCCTGTGCCATTTGAGAGCCATAATATAGAAACAATTCTGTGTTCTTTCCGTTGCATCTTATCAGGTAGCACAGAATTTCAAATTGTCCCATACTAATAATGTCCATCACGGTCACTTGATTATGGTGGTGTTATGGTGTTGGGCAGGCTTCCCATTGTAGTTATTCTTTGCTCCTTGGTAATTCATAAACATTTTGTGGGAAGATACTTTGAAACTACATAAGTATTATTCTCTCATCAAGTTTTCAATTTGTTTATTTCAGAATGGACTCATAGTTTCCTATTTTATTCAACGAGTTGTAAGATATTGCTATTATAATTTTTTTGATGTACAAATTGTCCCTGATTTATCCAATGGGAGCCCACTCAAGCTAGCTTCTATGTCCTTTTGACATTTCTACCATGTTCTTTGAGTTCTTCATTGCTTTCTGTCATGGCAAGATATTCCACTTCCCTTGTACTTTCCCTGTCCCAACTTTGGAGTCAGCAGTTTTGCCAAGCATCCCTGGTTTCTTTTAGTAGAAGGTGATACTTAGAAGCGAATACATAGGAGGTATGCTCATTGTCATTGTGGTATTATTGCTCCCAGGCCCTTGCAAGGGACAGAGCTATATTTATTTTTGCTTTTATCTATGCATATTGAAAACCATTTATTCACATCAATATATTCAATTCCAGTTCAACGATACACAGGGTTCATTCTAATTTTCTCCCTTTCTGCTTTGCTAAAAATGCCTCGTGTATGTAACCAGTCTCCCATCTCTGTTACTGGTCTATCCCCTTGGCAGACTCCTTCCTCTAGATACACAGGATCATGTCCCATTCTGGGGTCACACTTCTACCCTTCCACATAAAGCCCCTCCTCAGCCTGCTTGGGCTCTGACACTCCACACTCCAGTTCCCAGAAGAAGATGTCCTCCTCATCTTATGTGGGTTCTAACTTTCCACACTGGGCTGTCACTCCATGCCTCCATATGGACACCCCCTTTAACTGTTCTGGGCTCCAACCCCCCATGCCAGGCTACCCCTCCCATGTGAACACCTTCCTCACCCTGCTCAGGCTGTCAGTCAATTTTGACGTGACTCAGAGCAAATATTAAAAGCCTCCTTTTTTCAAACTCTTTGAAACTGAGTTTAAGAAACCAAGACCAGAAAAACAAACAAATCTAATTTAATAACATGTATTACATTTTAAAATATGTAGCTTTGAGTACTAAGATGAAATTTGTTGATTCTCCTGCTCACCTCCATTTTTAGCTTTGAATTAAAGCAAATGATGGGACTTGGTTGTGAGACTTCATCAGTTGACTAAGGAGATGGAAATGAAGGTATGTCTTAAACAAGGTGCAGAGTGAGAGGTCCTCAAAATCCCCATTGCCCTTGGTTGGGGGATGGGGTGAGCTGATGATAGGGCAGTTAAGATACTTTTTATAACAATGGCAAGCTGATGGCTAGCTAATAGCTGTGCTACTGCCCTGGGGCAAAAGATGTATAGCTGACTTTCAGGATGTATGGTGACTTGTGACACAGCTGGGGATTTGTACAGTGCCTGTGCCTGTTCGAGAGGCAGGGAGGTGGTTCCCCTTGTGTCACTGAGTCACACTTGCCCTGACTAAAGGTGACATCCAAAAGAATGTAAATGACATGGGAAACTGGCAAATGTAGCTCATTGTGGGGGGAATCTCATGGGAGGGGGTCACATAGAAAGCTCTGGGTCAGGATTTAAACTAAGGGCAGGCAGAGGGATAGAGAGGCTGATCTGCCATGAGGGCTGAGAGTAGTTGGCCGCTGTGCTGGCCTGCAGTGAAAAGGCAGCCACGTGAGGAAGATTCGGCCATGCTGCTGGTAGTAAGATAGGAGCCATGTGGGTGGAGTGAGTGTAGGGGAGAAGGAACCGTGATGTAGCAGCTGGCAGTTTGTAGTCAGGATTTGGCCATGCGACCTGGTGTGGTAAGGGAGGGAACGGCATGCTGTTGCTCTGATTGTGCACGCTCCAGCTGACTTAAAAGCCATCAAGGACTCTGCCTTGCAAAACACTAACTCTTGGAATTTGGGACATACGGAAAGGCTGCTCTCTTGGGACTTGTGCCTTTCCTGGACTTCGCCATGATCCAGTGCAACGCAGCACATGTTTTCCTGGAGTATTACACAGATGTTGGGAACAACATACATCAGATCCCGAAGAGGAGAATTGTTGCGATAGCATGGTGACTTTGAGACCCATGAGTGCACTTTCCAGAGGGATTGCAGAACTGTTTGTGCAACCCGCTTAAGATGAGGATATGGGGAACTATTGGGCTTGGCTTTGGCTTTTAGCCTTTTGGGGAGTAAGGGAAGTGCTGGGTCTTGGGGAAGAATAGGGCTCTGAGCAAAAGTGCTCTCAGCCCTACCAAGGTTGGAATCTTTTAAATAAAAACCTATTTTTCTCAACATTGATTGTTGGGTGATGCACCAAGGTGCCACGTGAACGGCCCCCTGTTTGCTCAGTTTCATGTCTTGGTTTGCACTGTGTAAAGCATATGCAGACCTAGAGGATAAGTAGGCAACATGGACAAGGGCAAAGGGAAGACTCCTGTCTTTATTTTATGACTTCCGATCTTGACTCCAGAGCCAGATGTCTTGATTAAGGAATAAATGAAGATTGGGAAATAGCCAAAGGTTCAGAAAGAGGCAACTGAGAGAAGGTGCTTCTGGTAGACCAGAAGACTTCAGAAAAAAAAATTAATTCAATTTTATATAAGTGAATTTCCTCTCGACCCAGCACAGCAGGAAATGTAATCTCCCAGGAAAGATTGAGTTGAAGATTTCATTTTCTAGTTATCACTTTTCCTGTGTTAGAGAAACAATTCTACTTCAAAGGCATAGACTAGGAGATGTTTCCTGTGAGGGCGAAAGAGCTGAAGGACTGGCTGGTGCCCTGGTCCCTTTGTGAGGCACGTCCTCAGGGGCAGCCCTCTACGGAACCAAGTGGTCCCTGGACACTGTCTGCTGGGCTGGAGGGTCTTGTGTTGGGGGAGAGGGAGAGGATTGCCTCATGGCTCCCCAAGCTGAATTAGAGAACAAAGCTGGGTTGTCCCAAGCCTTGTTTAATGACATTTGTATTGCAGGAAAATGAGGATTCTTGGAGGAAGCAAAATCTCAGATTGTTCTTGTGTTGTCCTCCTCCCAAATGCATGCATTCCTGGACAGGTAGGCAACGGAAGTAAAGCCCCCACCCCCCCACCATTTGAAACTCTCTCTCATTCAGGGGTCCCCTGCCCTGGACCTCCCAAACAAAGCACCCCCTCCTCAAGTCTTCCATGAAACTGGTCCCTGGTGACAAAGTGAATGGGGACCACTGCCCTGAGGTATTTCCTCTGACTGCCATTATCACAACCAAAGTATTTGAATCCTAAGTAAGGAGGAAACAGATCTCTCAGCTTTTGTCAGCTCAGCCAGCTCTTAATGTTCCACAAGGAAGGGGAAGTGCTATTTTGAGAAGAAGTAGGCTAATTTTTATTGGGGATGACTTAACTTGCATCTCTATGTTTTTTTCTTTCCTTTTTATTTTCCTTTTTTTTTTAAAGGCTTTATTTATTTACTTTTTAGAGTGAGGGAAAGGGAGGGAGAAAAAAAGGGAGAGAAACATCAATCGGTTGCCTCTCGCATGCCCCTAGCCGGGGAACCTGGCCAGAAATCCAGGCATGTGCCCTGCCTGGGGATCAAACCGGTGACCTTTTAGTTTGTAAGGCAGCACTCATAACACTGAACCACCCTTTTTATGAATATTCACTTCAAAATAATAGTGGTGCCTGAAGCCACCAGTTTTGCTTCCTGTGGTAAAATGTAGAACTTTTGTGTATGTCTGGGTTTGTAGGAGGGTGTGCTCCAAATTCCAGTGAAAGATTCCCCACACAGTTGGGCCTTTGTTCAGAGGAGATGCATCTCTGAAGGAAATGTGCTACAGAAGTGGCCATCTCCCTTGCAGGGTGGGAAGGCTCTGCCGCACTTACGGGAGGGAAGTGAAACCCTTTACTTCTTAAGGTGCCAGAACAGCCGAGTTACCCGGTAGGCTGGAGCATAATTCCCCACCTCCTCCTGCCTTTTTTTTTGGTGGGAATTGAGAACAATGAGGACGGGATCTTTGAAAGCAGGTGGGATTCCTGAAAGGTTACAATAGAGGAACAGGTGAAACAAAGGGTCACTGCCCTGCTGGGAGGAAGCCATGGTGCTGGACTCGGGGGCTGAGCTGGAGAACTGATTGCAGGGCGCACTCTGCTCCTCCACCCCATCTCCAAGGAGCAGCTTTAGCGTGAGCTGACTCACAGCTTATCTTCACTGAGGACCCAGAAAGGGAAAAACAGGGCAGGTTTGTAGCAGCCACATTTGAGATTTTTACAAGTCTTATTTGGTAAAGAGTATGGATGGTTCTCGCCTATGAAAACTATAAGTCAATATAGAATACTGTGGATAGATATTTTCCTAGTTCACCTGTTAATTACAAAGGATACAACTCAGGAACGGCCAGAAGGAAGAGATGCATAAGCAAGGTATGAGGAAGGGCGCCAAGCTCCCATGTCCTCTCTGAGTGCACAACTCTCCCAGGACCTCCATGTGTGCATCAGCCTGGAAGCTCCACTTATAGGTTCTTCTACAGAATTTGGGAAGTGCAATGTCATGTCATGTAAGACTAGCATAGGAGATATGGTGAGGAAGGAGGGAGGGATCACAGTGAGGCTCTGGGTGTTAGGGGAGGGGTCGAGGGGTGAGGAGAGTGCAAACATATGTGTGCAAACCTCCCTTCTGAACCAATTAATTCCCATAGGCCTCTGCTTCCTCAGGGCCCATAACATTACCCATTTACAGGGTAATATGAAGAACAATGGATGACCGCAGCAAGGAAATCTGAAGGCATGAAGTTTTACCATATGATTATCTTCTACGAGAAAGGTCAGATGTAAGAAAACAAAACGAAACATCCCCCTCACCCCTCAGCCCCGCCGCGCCCACACAAAGAGCTCATACTGGTTCCTCCTGAGTTGAGCTGTTCTTGGGTTTCCTTGTGTAAACTAGGCTCTCATTTTGCATAACTATCTTAGAATCAACTGTGTTAGAAATTGTAAGTATTTTTGGGCAGTGTGCCCAAGGGGTTGGAGCCAGGACTGATCTTTATGTTAACAGGCAGAGCACCTGCCTGAGAAATCTGGGAACACAGGTTTTCTTCCCACGACGCCTTCTCCATGCGAATTAATCTATTAGCTGGTGTGTCAGTTTATTTAAGGGCATGTGTGCTGACAATTGGCTTCCGACTGTATAATATGGTCCTAGGGGAGAAAATGATTAATTGCCTGCCTTAAAAAGTATGTGTGTGTATGTATGTTGTGTTCAGTGACAGTCACTCTTCGTATGTGTGTGTCTACAAAACTAAAGGCAAATAATCATTAAGAAGTTGGTAGGTGTGAATAAACAAATTGTTTGGATGTTTGTGCCTCCTTCCTGGACATCAGAGTCAAGGGAATCTCATTTCTTGCTGGATGCATTATTATTTCCAGATATAAAACAGGAAATAATTCACGACAGCACATATTTCTAGCCCTTGAGAATGCAATATTGAGGTGAAACGTTCCTTCTTAAAGAGAAACTGAGGGCGGTAGATATCTTAACTAGGTCTTTACTGTAACAAACATTTTTTTTTTGTCTCTGCTTATATTTTATTTTTAAAAGGCTGTAAGTGGTAGTAAACTCCTCATCCAATGTGATAAGACTGCAGAGGCCCCTTGGTAGAAATCCAATGTAACAGGCTAGACAATATAATTTCCAATAACCCTAACCCTAACACTCATTAAGTGTCTAAAGCCTTGTGCTAAGTGCGTATACACATTACCTCATTTAATTACTGTCTTGTTTCTAGGAGCTGGTGATGAGGAGGCTTGTTTCAATTTACAAACATTCCCAGGCCATTGATTCGGAGGCTCTGGAGTGAGCCTGGGGCTAGAACGTTTATGAAATTGGCAGTGGGAGTATTTTGATGGGAGAATGTCGCCGAGACAAAGAGGGTGGATGGGAAGCTGTAAAGGCAGGGGAGCCAACTAAAGACTTAAAATAGAAGGCAGTGACACAAAATGCAGGAATGTAAAAGTCATCAGACTCCCCGCAAAGGGGCAAGGGAAACAAAGGGGAATGAGAAACAGCCTGGAGACTGGATGATTAGGAAATAATCCAGCGTCAGAAAAGCAGATCCAAGGGTCAGTTGGCAACAGAAATCAGTTTGCAGAGGGTTGAGGACTGGGTTATTAAGAGTCTAGTGAGAAAGGGAAGTAGAGATATAGGATGAGATAGCAGTTCTAGAAGGTAGCACAGTAGTATGCTTTTTCTTTCTTTTTTTAATGGAAAACTTGAACATTCTTTCAGTCACTCAGCAAACGTTTATTGGGTGTCTGCTAAGGACCAGGGATTGTGGTATGTGCTGGGGATTTAGAGTAAACACTGCAGTCTCTGCTCTTAAAGAGCTCTCCGTCTGAACTTTTTGAGGGAAATAGAGAGGTGGACAGAATATGCTAATGTCGGGTGTTAAGAGCTCTGGGGGAGGAAAGCCTGGGCTGTCGCCCCACAGGGCAAGGGGTATTATATTAACCTGGGAAGGGCTGGCCAGGGGCTGGAAACACCATCACAGCAGTTTGGTTGTGCTGAGCTGGGCTTTGAAAGATGATTAGCAGTTCTCTAGGTGAAGGAAGGAGGAATGGCCTTGAAGGCAGAGCAAACAGTGGATCAGAGGAATGGGGAGATGATAGTGAGCTGTATGGCTGGAGTAGAGAGTACAGTGAGTACAACATCGAGGCCGGAGACAGTTGATGAATTTCATAACATGCCGAGGACTTTGGATTTTAATGTGCGAGTATATCAAGGGGAAGCAGCCAGTTGAACACAGATGAGGCTGCTAACTGAGGGGGCAGGAAGCGGAGGGAAGGTAAGGGTGATTTCGAGGTAGGGAGGGGAACATGAAGGGGGTAGGTGGGGGCTGGCCTTGGTTTCCTCTGTACAGTAGTTGCTGAGGCCATCTGGCTGTGAGGGAGAGACTGGGAGGGGGGAGGATGTCTGGAGGAGCCACTCTGGGGAATTCTAGAGAGAAATAAAAGGATTGCCATATTGTCATTATTTGAGATTCACAAAGGCTTTCATCAGATATGTAACTGATTCTCTCTGACACCATCGCCCCTACATCTGTTGTTCTGCTTTTAAATGAAGTGTGATCTTTCTTTCCAATATCCATTTTCTGCAACGATATCAAGTGCCAGAGGTCTGATCGTTCTGAACAGGAGCCAAGGTATATTGATTACATATTCTCTGTCCTCTTGTTGAAACTTGTTTATATTTCACAGAGTCAAACATCAACCAACAGGAAGGACTTTTTATGGAACCCAATTATTACTATTGGTGGGAGAATTTTCAGGAAAAGAAAAAACAGTACAAGTATTTAAGCTCAGTGTGTATCTAAAAGTGAATTCTTACCAATTTTTTTTTTCTCAAATTGAAGAATGACATGGAAAATGTTGCTTGGCTAATGCAAAGAGCACTGGATCTGGAGTTCAGAGCTGAGGTTTCAGTCCAGGTTAATAACCATTGATAACCTGTGTGACTCAGGGCAAAGTTTGTTCTTGGTTCCAGCTCGATTACAATTTCTCTTTCTTTCCTCTCACACACCACAATTACAGATATACAATAATAAATATATTAGAAAACTTACCACTTTCAATTCATGATTTTATATGTACAAATAAACAATTTCAGGGCATAGTTCTAAATTCTATTCCTATGCCTAAATTATAAAATGAAGGTGGGATTAGGGGAGCAGTTTCCACCATAAGGAAAAAGGAGTGAAGAGACCAGAATATGAGAAAATCTGCACATGGAGACTCGGAGTGACTTGTAGGAACATTTGGGAGAAACTGTAAATGATCAAAGGGCGTAGGCTTTGCAGAAGATGTCTGATGTTTGCTGATTTTATCCACAATGATTTTAACATGTGATTTAGATGACTTGTGGCACATTTTCAAATAGAAGAAAATTTGTGTGACTTCTTTTTTTCTCCCAGAACAAAAGAAGATGAAGGGGAAAAAAGGAGGATAGTCTTTTTATCCACGAGGATAATAATGATATGACCTACTCATGCAAAGGATTTTTTAGTTTTTTGGAATTAATTTCATGATAGACAGAATAATGCCCCTCCCCCCATATATCCATGTCCTAATGCTTGGATCCTGTTAATATGTTACTTTACATGGCAAAGGGATTCTGCAGGTGTGATTAAGTTAAGGATCTTTAGATCAGAGATTATCAGGGACTATCCAGGTAGGCTCAGTGTAATCCCAAGGTCCTCATAAGAGGAAGGCAGGAGTACCAGGGTTGAGAGAAATTCTGACAAAGGAAGCAGAGGTCGGAGTGATGCCATTGACGGAAGGGGACATGAGCCAGAGAAGCAGATGGTCCCCAGAAATTGAAAAAGGAAAAGAATAGATTCTGTGCTAGAGAATCTCTGTGCTAGAGCCTACAGAGGGATTGCAGGCTGGCTGATACCTTGATTTTAGCCCGTTACGGCCCATTTTTGGACTTCTCACTTCTGGTTTTCTAAGGTGATAAAGTTGTGTTGTTTTAAGCCACTAAATTTGTGATAACTTGTTACAGCAGCAATTACAAACCAATACAAACTATTGAGTGGTCTTGCTTTGGGTTATATACTCCCTTTGGTTATAAACTCCTCTGTGTGCCCTTAATGCACTCCAAATTTCTTTCTTTCATAGCCCTGGTCATTTTCTTCTATAACCCCCTTGAAAATTATTTGTCTCCTTGTTAGATGGGAACTCCCTGAAGTCAGGGAACCATCTCATTCTCATGTGGGTCTCAGCTGTGTGTGCTGTGGCTCGTAGAGCATAAGAGCTCGACCACTGGTTTGGTGAACTAGTGAAACCAATGCCAGATGGGGATGGTCAGACGGATCGAAAGGAGGTGTGTCTGCCATTTCTGTCTTGGTAAGATCTGGTCTCATCCTAGGATGGTACCAACTGAAGGTAAAAATGCATTGTGAGGGAAAGTGAGAAAGTGTCTTTTTATCTGCAGACTGCTTGGGTCCAGCCTTTTTCACCCCCCTGCCCCCCCGCAACAGACACACACTGTGATCTGTGGAGGCCTGACATCGATGGCTGGATCATGTGCATGACTGAACCTCAGTGGGCTGTGAGGCCTGAGGTGGCCTGCACAAGAAGGATCTTTGCCAAGTCTTGTTCAACTCCTACAACATGGTCAGTTGTTGGAAGCAGTGGATAAATCCCTGTGTGTTCTCATTCCTCTTTCATACCCGTGCTGGGTGTATTGGGGCTACAGACCTTCCTGAGCCCCTCCTTAACTTCTGCTTTCTTGGCAGGGATCTTGATCCAGCCTCGAGACCTTCTTTGACCTTGAACAAGGAGAGTCTTTTCTTTTCTGCTCAGGCACCAGTTGCACCTCTCTTGAGCTTTTGGTGGAGATCCTGTGAGCGTTGTCATCTCCATTGTTGGGTTCTCTCTAAGGATTTAACTTCCTGTCTTCTCTCTCTGGACTGGACAGTTTTTCTCTAGAGGCTGAACTGTAAACTCCATCCTTTCAGTTATTCTATGTCTGCAACTCTTGGATGGCATAGAGGCCTGTTCCACCCTAACCTTGCTTCTCTTCCATCTGGGAGCCACTTTCTCTGCTCCTCTCTGATCCTTTATTCCCTTTTCTGGATGACTTTGTTTATCAGAGAAGCTCCATTCAGTTTTCCTTTGAGCACTGGCCACCCAGGTGGCACCCCAGAGACCTCCTACCCAGCCTGGTCATCTTTTCTCCTGCTACTGAACTGCTGTTTGGAAGGTCACACCATACATTTTCATGGTGAAGACGACTTCACTTTTTTTCAAAGGAGTCTCCAGGAATTAAAAATTTCACAATATTAAAAAGTACTGAAAAAAGAACTTCTGCCACTCCACTGGTTGTCAGGGTTGTTAGCTGGTGGTGACGAGGAACTTCCTGCCTCCTCTCTCACCAGCTCATGCAGCTCTTTCAAGGGCATACACTACGTCCAAAGAGTGGTCTTCTCTGATAGAGGAAACCATTTTGGTAAAAATTAAAATCACACAGGAGGCGTATACCCCGAAGCATTAAAAGTAGGTACTTGGACAGATATTTCTTCATCTATGTTCATAGCAGCATTATTCACAATAACCAAAATGTAGAAACAGCCCAAATGTCAATCAGGGAGATGACTAGGAATCAAAATGCAGTATATACATACAATGGAATATTATTCAGCCTTAAACAGGAATGAAATTCTGATATATGCTACAAATGTGGTTCAGCCTTGAAGATGTTATGCTAAGTGAAATAAGCCAGTTCCAAAAGGATTCATATTATATGATTCCACTTATGTGAGATCCCCAGAATAATCAAATTCATAGACAGAAAGTAGAACGGTGGTTACCAGGGGCTGGGAAAGAGACCAATGGAGAGCTGTTGTATCATGGGTACGGGGCTTCCGTTTGGGGAAATGAAAAGTTCTAGAAATGAAGGGTAGTGATGATTGTACAACAATGTGAATGTACGTAATGCCAGTGAACCGTTCACTTGAAAATGGTTAAGATAGTAAAATTTACTTATGTGTACTTTACCAAATTAAAAAAAATGACATGGACAACATGGTCTGGTGGTTTCCCCACAATTCACCTTAACGTTTTGGTTAAGGCTACACAGAAAAAAAGTGAAAAGATGCACAAAACCTGTTGAAGGAAATGGGTTATCAGCGAGGTTCTCCTTTTGTGTACCTTGCTCTTTCCGAGTCACGGTGAGAAAATCTTTAAACAACACTCAAGTATACCTTCCTACTAAGTGATTTTTTTCTTGTGACTTTTGCACACTATTTTAGGAAAGAAAACATGCTTAATGGGTCAAATGTGTATTTGCAAAAGTTCCCAAATATATTTGGTGACTGTGGCAACTCCTTGGAGTTGTGCTGGGAAACCCGGATTTTGCAATTTATGCGCACACATTGAATAACACTTTTTGTCCTGGGTTTCCTTACCTCACATAGGAGGTATGTGACCTGGTAAGGCACTCTGAAAGAGAGCTTTGACTGAGACAAAGCAAGCAGTATGATTCCTCCTGGTTCAGGTAATTTTTGTGGCTGATAAGTGTTGAATTTTTGAAAAAGAAATACCACCTGCTTAACCTGGGAATGAGAGTTCGTTGTTTGGGTGGAATAAACACAGATTGGTGGCCAGATGCCCCGAGCACTTGGCCGGCTTGTCGGGTGATTTCTACTGAGTCATTTTGCCATTGTGTTCTGCATGCAATGGGGCTGTCAGGGTTTACTGGGGTCTGCATCATACCTGCCCTGCCTTCCCATGACAACCCAGGTTGCAGTTCTTCTTATAATTTGGGGTACAAGCACGGTGAGAATGGAAGCACCTCCTCTGATGTTATTTAGAATTGAAATCTGTATAAGAAATACAACAGTTTTCCCTATTTCGCCCTCATGATTAACTCAGAACTGTTTCGAAATATCAAATTGCAACGATTTCATACTACCCTTCCTTCTTTTTTCCTTTCTCCATTTCTTTTTTTTCTTCTTTCTTTTCTTCATTTTCTGTTGCTTTGTTTTGCAATGCATGCACTGAGAGTACTGCATTGTGTGCCTTTGTGTCATCTCATGTTACCACAAAAAATTACCAAATAATACTTTACTTGTCCTACTTTGCTGTCTGTCTTTAGGCCGGGATTATTGGTGGCTGTAAGGGTAGAAAATGAGAGATGTAGGCAGAGGTTTAAGGAGTTGGCAAGTAAATGGTTGGTAGGAGTTATTTGAAAACAAAAAGACAGGGACCATGTGGTCCTCCATCCCCAGTTTTCCTGTCAGCTCCACCCCCATCCCCCTACCAACGCCCTCCATGAAAACCTCTCCCAGGAGACAGTGGACTGTAACCCAAAAGAGAACAGGAGGTGGCATAGTGCTTACTCTTTCTCCTGGAGATGGCTGGGCAGCCTAGGTGGGCACTGCAGTGTTGCGGTTCTGCTGGGGAGATACCTTACCCCTGAAGAGCCAGCCAGTCTGATGAGCTCTCTCCCCACGGCTGTTGTCAGACCCAGAATGGACAGGAAGAGGGTCCTATTTTTTTTCTAGGTTATCCATGTGACTCAGATTGGCCTGATGACACAAGGGGAAGACACGCTGTCCCTCAGTAAAGATTGCATGTCTGACTGGCCCTTTTCCAATAACCTAGTGGTGGAGCTTGGGTTCGAGTGGTGACAAACTCTCTAGTAGCATCTGAAATGTTGCTCAATGTCTGCCATAGTAATAATAATTATAGCTCATAGACCATCTAAATGCTTTCTCTGCATCATCTCATTTTAACCCTATGAGGCACTGCCTTGTAGTATCTCTCCTTTACATATTGAAGCTAAACTAAGCGATTTACCTAAAGACAAGTTGACTATGTCAAGTTGACTAATGGCAGACTCATTACATGTCTACTTATTGCCTCCTTCTTTTCCTATTTTCAACACTACTGATTCTTATCTTTTGCTAAGAAATAGTTTGGTCCACTGTGTACATCAGGAAACAAAGTGAAGTCTGGTTTGAAAACTGTCTCTGGGAATCTGCTGTAGGTAGAAGACAGAGGGAAGCCAGCTTCCCTGAGCCCCACTTACTGCCAGTTAAAGTTCTTCCCACAGTCTGGGTGGCTTGACAGCATAAAACAGGTATGTTTTAATATTATTGGGATGTGGAAGTGACGGTAAAAAAGAAACAATTTTGAGGTGAGGTTCTCCTGAGGTTGCATGGAGCTATATATGTTTTTTATAGTGGTGTTTTAGTTTGGGTAATGATAGAAGTTGAGGAAAAGGGAGAGCCAATGTTACAGTGCTAACCCAGGACACTGAGCTCCCAGTGAGGGGACAAGGGCAGATGGTAGCCACCAGCCATGGGACACCAACTTAGAGCCCCAGGGGGAGCTGAACGCCAACTGGAAGGGCTCTCTAGCTGTGCTGTTCTCTGCCACCTCCCCTCAGTGTCTGCCCTGCGCCCTGGGAGCCTGGCTCCTGCGGGTGCCCCTCCCAGGCCCCTTTGTGCTTTGTCATCTAGTTGGGTTTGGGCAACCGAAGGCACCGTCGGGAGTGCGGGCGCAGGAAGAAGGAGTCTGGCATATTTCTTTGTTCTCTCCCTGCTTTGGCAATGTGTCTCCAGAAGTTGTTTGTTTCCTCTTTGGTGACAGCTCCATTGTCAGCTTCTCCCCAAAGGTTCCAGGGCTCAGTTAATTACTTTTTAGATATGGACTCAGCTATCACTTTTTCTCCTTCCTGTCCCCTCAGCCCCAGGGATTGTCATGGCCACAGTTGTTGCTTAATCCAAAGGTTTCTGTCCATTCCTGTGTGTTCATCGTCCTCGGGCCACATCTCCCTAAGAAGTCCCTTCATCACAATTCTTTTGCTCCACCTGCGGTTGACACCTGTTTCTTGCTAGTAGGACCTTGGCTAATAGATTGCAAACAACAAAGCTTCTCAAATGGGATGTTCATACAAGCCACCTGGAGATCTGGTTTAACTGTAGATACTGGGTCAGTAGGTCTGGGGTGGGGCCAAAAATTGACATCTCTAATAAAGTCCCACATGTTGCTGAGCCTAGTGGTCCACGGGCCATGTTTTGAATATGAGGGACTGATAGCACTTCATTCATTAACTCTATGGTCATAGCGGTTGGCAAGTATGGCCCAACAAATTCAAAAACTGAGTCTCGTTACAAAGCATAATAAGCAAGAATGTAGACCTGCACTCATCCTGAAGGCCAGGAATGGGTTGATGTGAAAACGATACAAAAAAATTCTGCCTTTTGGAGTTTGGATCTCCATAGCCGCCCCCATCCCATGCGTGCTTGGATGTGCTGTATATTCCTAGGAGATTGAGGGACCACTGATTGCTGAACGGGTGTGGGTCATTCCAGAGAATCTGCACCTGGACACAGGGACAGCAAATGTGCATGGAGATACCAGCTGTGCACTTGCAGTTGTAAATAAAGCTTTATTGGAACACAGCCATGCTCATGTGCTTATATACCTATTGTCTATGGCGGATTTTGCCTTACTATGGCATTTTGAGTTGTTATTACAGAGACCCTCTGTCCACAAAACCTGAAACATTTACTGTCTGACAGCACACAGAGGAAGTTTGCTGGCCTCTGCCTTAGACTATTGTGCAGAGTTTCTCAATGATTAAGCTCCTGGAGCAAAAGGAGTCTCAGGGATCATCTTGTCTCATTTCACTGATGAGGGAACGCATACCCGTTTTCTTCCTGCTTGCTTAGCTCTGTATTCTTAAAGACACGTGGGAAAATCTGGAGAAAATTTTGAAAACAAAATCAACAATTTTTAGATTTCCTTTAAGAAAAGCCAAACTGTAATGATAGAGGCTGGAAAGTTAAATGTATGTCGACAATTATCTTCAGGTCATTAGAAAAATAAGTGGACTGTTACTCAGTTTCCACATAGGAAAGCTGTTCCCAACTGTAAACGGGTCAGATGGTGGGATTAGGGTTCCAGGGGAGGTCAGACCCTAGTGATCTTTAAGACAGAGTAGGACAATTGCTTCAAATGACTTAGGTTGAAATTAATGAGCTTTCTGAGGCAGCACCTGAACTTGTCATCCATTTATTCACTACCAAATAGGAGGAAGGTGGGGATCCAAGGCAAGGGTAGGACAATTAGGTGCTGTCCCTCGTGCTCGCACGCCTGCGCATGCACACGGAGTGTGCTTTTCTCCATATCCCGGCAACACTGAACATCAACTTGAGGTTAGTTGGCTCTCAAAAGCATTGGTCTAAGCATGTCACCTAGGATAAATGACCCCTTCCAGCTTACTGATTCTGAGGGCAGAGTGATGGGGCTATTGGTTAGTCCCTTTAAAAATACTTTCAGTGCCCTGACTGGTGTGGCTCAGTTAGTTGGGTGTTGTCTTGCAAAGTAAAAGGTCGCCGGTTCTATTTCCAGTCAGGGCACATGCCTGGGTTGCGGGTTCATCCCTGGTGGGGGCGTGTACGAGAGGCAACCCATAAATGTATCTCTCGCACATTGATATTTCTCTCCCTCGCTTTCTCCCTCCCTTCCCATCTCTCGAAAAACAAATAAGTAAATAAATAAATAAACACCTTAAAAAAATACCTTCAGTAATAATTTGGATCACTTGTAGATTCAAGTATCACTAATAGTTTTTTTATTTGGTAACAGAAAAAAATGTGCAAAATTTGGATTTATCACAGCAAATATCATGGCCTAATAAGGTCATTGCTGATGGAAGTTAGCTACAAAATTACAGGGCAGTTATTTTAGGGGGAGGGCTTGCTTTGAGATGTTCTAAGCTTTGGGCAGACTTACCTTTCCCTAGACAGTATAGGAAATGCACAGCTTTCTTATTTTGCCTATGAGCTCTGAAAACATAAGCCTCATGTGTTATTATTTCTATATTTACAGCCCTTAGCACAACCTTGCATATCATAGGTACAGGAATGTTTATTTCTTTGGGGGAGGGGAGAGAGCAGCAGGTATGCATTAAATTGCTGTCTTTAATCTTTATGGTGAGCTACCCAGTATGGGCAATTAAGTGGTATTACAACAATGAGGATTGGCCCTGAGATAATGTGCTTCCCAGTCCAAGGTGTTCCTGCCCGTCCCTCTGCATATCAAGGTCACTCTGGTGTAGATCTGCTGGCAGGTAGGAACTGCTTAAGCAGCACAGTGCTGTCAGCTCACACTGCCCTCTTGACAATTGTGCTGGAATTTATATTGAACCTCTCATCTTTGAAGTTTAATGTTCTAACTCTAATCTTTACGACTTCCTTGTGAGGTACAAAAGAGTTGTTTTAATTCCATTTTTACAGGTAGAGGCCAAGAATGTGATGGAGATATAGGTTCAAGGACCTGATCAGAAACCCCCACCGCCAATCTGTCAAGGCCAAGGTTGAAGTGGAGCTGGAACTTTGTAGCCCAATATTAAAGTAGCCTTTATTTTCTTTTTCTCAGTGAAAAGTTGGTGAAATGTAGCAGGTCTTTTTTTTTTTTCTCTTTAAGACAGAAATATTTGCAATGCATTTTTCTAGCTTGTTCTAAATACATTTAGAGTCAGAGAAATGGAAATCAAAGTAATTACATAGTCCATATTTTCTAAAGTCTTTTCTAAAGTACTTAGAGGTCTTTGGTCCAACTTATGGATTTAATTTGCAGCTTAGAATATAGTCATCATCTCTACTTTTCTCTCTCAGCCTGGCTTTTCTTCCTAGCTTCTCAGCTGATCTCCTTTCTTTAAAGTAACTATTAAAATATCTCTGTTACCACTCACAGGCTTATGATGCCGTGGTGATTACTAGCCAAACCCAAGGCTTTAGGCAGATTACCTTCTCTCTGATCATAACACAAACCCTAAGGATTGACTCAGCAGCTATGGCTGAAAACTCAAGACTTTATAATTAAAACATGATGATTACTGTATGTGGAGGACAGCACAATACAATTTAAAAACTGGTCGCTGTAAAGTAATGAGACCGAAGGCGGTTCTACAGAGCGGATGGAATAATATTTGTTAAGAGAACAAATAATACCAACTTCCTTGACACGACTCATTAACATGTATCAGGCCGTTTACAGTCTCAAAACACTTGACAGTTCACCCATAAAACATCTTTTGTGGATAATTAAATATTCTGACCTGAGCCATTGTGCTGTTCCTCAGACTTTACTCTCTTTCACAGTTACAGATTAAAACATAAGCAAGAAGAAAATTTATTTTAACTTTCACAAGTTTATATTTAGTGCAAAATAAAAATGCAGTTAATTTACAACTAAGTTAAGCCTTGCCTCCCACCAACCTTACTTGCAGACTACACGGACGCAGCGCCCACCAGATAATATTGGAGACCCAATCTGCCTCTTCCCCTCACGGAGTCTCATGATTCCTTTAATATTTAAATGCATTTGCTTGAGTGCCTCTTGTTAAATTGTCTAAAATAACAGTAAGATCTTGAAAATATAGGACTCTGTTTGCCAAAACCAGGAAACATTGTTTAATAGACACGTTTTATTTCTCGGCGGTCAATGTGCTGTGTAGTAGATGTGAAGTGTTGTAAAAATTATTGAAGATGAAGTCAATTATTTTACCTTTTGCTAACTCATTAAATGGTACTTCTTCTCCTCAAGAAACTTCCTATTGAAAATATTTTAAAATTGATAATCGAGAGAGATTGAAACATTTTGTAGAAAATAAGGCAGTATTGAATCAAGATAAACTAAATGTACTAAGGTTTTAGAGGACTAACAACATGTGATTATTGCCTATATCGGAAAAAGATGAAAATTTAAGTCATTTTTTTTGTCCTACATGTATTTCTATCTGAAGAGTCTTTAAAATAGTATACATTATTTTAAACATTACTAAGATAGTCTTTCATGATATAAAATGATTGTGGGGATAGAATTCTGTCAAATGATCCTGACCACCAGAAATAAACTATTTCTTAAATTATTTATTTTCTTCTGCTGAGCCAGTTTCTTTTAAAATTTTATTTCCTTAATATCAGGGAAAATTATGTTCACATTTATAATTGCTGACCATAAAATGAAAATAATACAAGCTAATTTTGAAGTGTCAGCTATTGTTCTAATAACTTCCCATTTACCACAGTTAACCTTCACAAAAATCCTACGAAGAAGGTAGTATTGTTATTATCCTTGTTTCAAAAATGAGGAAACTGAGGTTTTAACTAAAAAACATTGGCAACTAGTATGTGGGGAAGTCAGAATGTGAACCTGGGTAACCCAGCTGCAGGGTGTTAAGCACTGTTGATACTAATCACCTAAGCAAACCCCATTAAGAAGGCATTTGGTCCAGGGGTGAGGAGGAGAGCATTGAAGACATGACACACAGTAATAGGAAGTTTTAAGGAAGAAATTCCCTGAGGAAAACCAAATGGAATTGTCTTTGCATATAAAGTATTTACAATAAGAATAGTAACTTGCTGTCAGGGATAATGCCTTGACTTACAGTTATTCTGAGGTATAAATGATTGGTTTTAGACTCTGTCATTATAACCGAGTTTGACAAGAGGAAATGAAAGAAGGAGGAAGAGTGGGCATTGGAAGAATGATGAAGGCAATGCAAGTTATTGTTTCCAATCACTTAAAAACCTTTCCTAGACCTGGGCCCGATGCTCTGCCTTAACACACGTAAAATCCGCCAGGTCAGCGTGACAGCCTTTGACGTACGCGCACTATGCATACACGTGCGATACCCGTACTGGACTGACTTCTCGTTCTTGCGTACTGTACATCTTCAGTGTAGTAATGATTGCAGCATTTTAAATAAGTTGGAATCACTTATCAGGATCTTATTTTAATCGTTTTTTAAAAAAATGTAGAGATTGATTTTTCAAAGGGAAAAACTACCTTGGAGTAGAAGCTGGGTAGAGTTTGAAATTGAGCCCAGTTACATACTATACATCTCCGGTGTAATAATGATTATAGCATTTGAAATAAGTTGGAATCACTTATTAAGAACTTATTTTGATAATTTTTTTAAAATGCAGAGATTGATTTTTCAAAGGGAAAAACTACCTTGGAGTAGAAGCTGGGTAGAGTTTGAAATTGAGCCCGGTTGACATCTTGCTGTTTAAACCTTATCTAGCAGAGCCAAGGATGAAAGGCAGAAAGACCAGTCTCCTTCCTGTTTGTTTATTTCTTGGCTTTCTTTTCCTGTCTGTAGCTTTGCCCCCAGAACTCCTCAACTGTATTTATTTTCCATCTGCTTCCTGTTCTCTAGACAGTCCGAGACAGCCCACTCACCAGCCAGCAGTCACAGACAGAGAGAAATAAATATTGCAACGTGCATAAAGCCCGTGGAAGCAGGCAGGGATGGTGAGCAGAAATAAAGATTTTGGCATCACAGAGGGATTTGGTTTTAGGTGGGCTTAAGAAATAATGTACCTTGGAGTTAGGTAGGGCAGGACATTCAGGAGGAGTTATTTTATTAGGTCTATTGTTTTACTCCCCTCCTCAGGTATTTATTAGGTATTTATCTTTTCTTTTACAGTAGATTGTATCATCTGAACCATTTCTAAAATTCATTCATTCATTCATTCATTCACTCATTCAACCAGTGCTTACAGATTACTGGATAGCACAGCCTAATACAGAGAAAAATGAAGGGAAATACATGTGTATGTGTAGAGGAAGGGGGTGGATCACTTTAGGATTGCCAATTTTTACTTTTGCCAAGTAAGGACATTGAAAACAGATTATCATCTCCTCTCATCGTTATTTCACGTATGAAAGGAGACACCTTTAGCATAAGAAATGAGCACATTTCCACTTTCCATTATAATTGCCCTAATCCACACAGCTGGTACAAGAGGCAGTTTTGATTGGATGAAGGGTTACCAAGGCCCAATGTAGAATGCTGGAAATGGACTTTGAGGTCTCTTGGTAGTAGATCCTGGGAGAATATTCCAGGTGTGGCACGATTAACTGGAGTAAAGTTCTCATGAGTCTAACAACAGAGATCTGAATGAATGGGAAGAGAAAGCCACACCCAGAGTTGCACCTTTCTCCTAGGAAAGCATTTCCTATGGATGCATTAACTAGACTTACCCCAGATGCAGAGCTTATAAACTTCAAAGAGTTAGGCAAGCATTTGTCAATTTCCCAAACAGGCTTGGGAAAGGTGTACTTGTCACCCTTGTTCTTCAGATGGGCACCTCAGGCAGAAAGGTGGATGTCTTAGAATCACACTGTGGGATGCTGCCAGAGTCAAGTTTCCTGCACAGGTTTTCTTCCATTCTTCGGGCTTTCACTTGCTCTTCTTAGTGCCTACGGTGGAAGACCAAGCAAATGCAGAGCAATGAGGAGTAACGAGGGCAAGGGGACGGTGAAGTTAGATAGTAGATTGTCAGGCCAAGATGCAGTCTCCCGAAATGCCGAGGGGTTACCAACAATGTCCTTCTGTCTTTCTCTGAGGTTAGTATCTTTAATTATTAAACACAGAAGCTTCATCAACATTTGGACTCCTTGCAGACAACCAGCAATTATCTTAAATTCTGTTCCCACTGCCACCCCTCCCCAACTTCAAAGGAAACTCATTACCAGGCCCTGAATTCTTCAAATTACTTTCCCATCATCTCAAATGATGTATGTAAGTAGTTCATAATGAGGGTCTAATCTCACCCTTTAGATTATTAAAGAAGCTCACAGAAGATGAACTGTGATAAAATTATTCCGAGTCAGATTGGTTATCTTTGGATTAGTCTTCCCAAGAAGATTTTATTTACTGGCTTGTTAAAATTTAAAAAGACATTTAATGTACATACATTTAGAAAAATAATTTATACAAACTTTTTCTTGATTTTTATTTGCAAATTAATATCCAAATAAGACTTCTTCTTACAATGAACTATTTTAATGTCTTGCAGATGAATAATGAAGAAACCATTCTACACAGGAATAAATTTGATGGGCATGTCTCTGACATTGCCAGGAAAATCAAGTTGCCTTTGTTTTCCAGAGGGTCATATTTCATGTAAGAGAGATCAAGATGTGCCTGAACCATCAAGGCTGTATTAAGAGTCGGGCAGCCCTAGTTCATTAATTTGAACAGGGTTCCTATTTAGGTTTACCCTTGACATCAGCCAAAGAAAAGAAAGAAGTAAATAGAGAAGAGGCATGTAGAAATGGGTGCAAACTGTCAGGCATCCTATGTCCTTTTATTCAGGATTTTTTCAATGATTACTTACATTATTATTTCTCAAAACTTTAAACTGAAAACTTGATGGTCAAAGGAGACGGTAAGATTTTTCTGGAAGTCATCTTGCATCAGTCTGTCCCTGCCCTCTTAAAGTCTTTCTTGTTCTCTACCACTTGCTTCATATCCGCAGTTACCTGCATTCTCAGTCAGGTTCTCCCCTTTTAGTGGTGGGGTGTCCGTTGGTATCTACTCGTTGTTTCCTTCCAGGTTACAAAGGTGGGGGGAGGGGTTGGAATGTAGAGGTGTGGAGGAGAAAGCAAAAATTTGTCTTTAAGAAATTCGAAGTCTATAGGAACACATAGCTACTGAGCAGCAGTTACAATACAAAGTGATAGCGACCACTATGATCCACAAAGGTTGCAATGACAGCACGCAGGAGAGAAATTTGATACGACCCAGGGTAGGGGTGAGGGGCAAGAAATTGAACCTGTGTCCATCAGGCAGACAAATGTAATGCTTGATTGCATGGTACCCACTATGTGTATAAAAAAGCTAGAGAGATAGGTAGGTAGGTAGACAGGGAGATGGATAGATGGATAGATCGAATCTATAGATCAGATTTTCTTTTTCAAGATTTTATTTACTTATTTATTTTAGAGAAAAAGGAAGGAAGGGAGAAAGAAAGAGAGAGAAATGATATACGAGAGATACATCAATCAGTTGCCTCTTGCATGCCCCCAACTGCGGACCTGGCCTGCAACCCAGGCATGTGCCCCAACAGGTAATCAAACCAGTGACCTCTTGGTTTGCAGACTGACACTCATTTCCCGGAACCATACCAACCAGGACTATAGGTCATGTTTGTATAGATCCCATCCTCAGGGGTCCTCCTTGGATCCTCACCAGATTCCTTTTTGCTCACAATAGATCTCTCATGTTCTACATTAAAAAAAAAAAGAAATATAATTGAAATATACCACATTAGTTTCAGGTGTACCGCATAATTATCTGACATTTGTTTGTGTTGCAAAATGATTACCACAATAAGTCTAGTAACATCCATCATTGTGCATACTTACAATTTTTTTCTTGGAATGAGAACTTTAAAGAAAAATCTAGTGTCTTAGCAACTTTCAAATATATAACACAGTATTAACTGCACTGTATTAACATTACCAGGATACAACATCACCGTGCTATACATTGTATCCCCATGACTTATATATTTTATAACTGGAAGTTTGTACCTTTTGTCTCATGTTCTACTTCTTACTCTAATTCTGTATTAAGGCCATAAAAATCACTTGGGTAGACAGAAACCAAGAGAAGTTACATTTTACACAATCATGGAAGAACCACAATTTTAAAAAAATGGTTTAAAAAGATGTCAGGTTACCTATAATATCCTTGCATATTTCTTTTAAAAATATTTAATTAATTAATTTATTTATTCATTTTTAGAGAGAGGGGAAGGGAGGAGAAAGAGAGGAAGAGAAACATCAGTTGAGACACGCCCCCAACTGGGGACCTGGCCTGCAACCTAGGCATGTGCCTTGACTGGGAATCAAACCAGTGACCTTTCAGTTTGTAGGACAACACTCAGCTTACTGAGCCACACCAGTCAGGGATCCTTGTGCATTTCCGAATATGTGTGAATATGGGCATGTTCATTTTTAAGCCCAAACTCATGGCACTAAACCTGGACAGAGATAAAAAATATGGAAATCCTTTGAAAGCATAAAACACTATTCCCGGGGAGGAAGTCAAGAGACATGGAAAATGGGGAGAAAGGCAGGCCAGGCAGTAAAAAGCAGATTGAGGGCTCTTGTCATTTCTTCCTCTTTTCTGTGTGTCCGTGTGGAGGCATCTGGCTGTGGGTACCTGGTAGCCCCGTTAAAAGGACTATCAGGAAAAGTATAAAAGTGAGGCCCAAACAGTGAACCAGGAAACAGAAGGAAAGAGAATAGAAAGAAAAGAGAACTCTTCTTTGGCAAATAAACCATTTGTAAAATAGTTGATTGTTTCTCTAATATTGAAGTTTGTGCTTTTAATTGAGGTCACCCTGCTGTGGTGCCTGCCTTCTAGGGGTCCCCCTTCTCAGAGGAGGGCAGCCATCCCAGACACTGCCGAGCTGCTGCAAAGAACTCAACCGGAAGAGCCCTGGTTTTAGAGATGCAAGCCAGGAGAAAGAGCAAGGTGCATAAACAGCATCCTCATCGGGGGCATTATTGCGCTCAGAGGAAAACCAAACAGAACAAGAGTCTCTCTGCTTTCACCTTCCGCTGAGTGCTCCGCTGGGGAGACGCCACTGCAGGTCCTTTTGCTTTTAGTGGGTTCTACTTTGTGTGGACCCTGTTGCTCTCCTGATCTGTCAGAAAAACCTCTTCCGTCTGTGTTCAGATCACAGTATCACCTCTCTAACTGGACTTGATGGTTGGAAAGAGCTGTTTGAATCCCCAAAAGGGTCTCAATAGCAGAAAAACTGTGACTCTATCACTTTAAAGCCTACATAGTAACTCAACTAATGGCTATGAGGTGTTGCCAACTGAGGGCCTGTAGGGACTTGGAATGATCATTTCATCAAAGAGCATTAGTGGGCATTTGTATGTAGGAGATAAAAAAAATCTATTGAGTGGTCAAACCCTATGTAGATAAGAGTCATTTATTTGAAAATAAGCACATTGGTTGAATGGGAGAATAGACCCTGTTAAATTTGAAAATACCCTCTCCTACCCCCATGCTTAAAATATGTCTATTATTTTTCTTAGCAAGCCCTATTGAGGATTTTTAGAGTCTGCAAATTCTGCTCTTTTTTTCTTATTGCAGGACCTAAGACCTTACCCTGTTACCCTTATCCCACCAACAGTCCATTCCATTCCTTTGGTCTGCTCTTTCGGCAGAACTGGTCTTAGAATTATGTGTTCCTCATGATCTCTGAAGACAGATGGATAATACCCTGTCATTTATTGGTTTCAAAACAGGTAATAATAAAAATTGCAAATGTGGGGAGGTTATTAATGTTCAAAAGTATAAAGTCATTTGAATCATAACCCAAATACTCTGTTTTCTCAACCAGCTCTCATTAGCACTCTAATAATGTTCCCTTTTCTTCTTCAAGCAGTTCTGGGGGTTCCCAGGGAGAGGGTGACCACTAGGGCAGCAGCTCCTCTACTCTGTTCTCCCAGCAATGCATCTTAGGGTACAGACCTGGGCAATGATCTATATGGTAGAATGGGGGAGAGGGCTAACGTCCCATTTTTGTTACACTGCTTTCAACATGAGGCACGGGCCCCACTAAGCTGAAGCATTTATTGAAATGCTTCGATAAAGCATTTCTCCCCCAGGAGCTAACCTTGCAGCCCATGGGCCTGGGCAGGGGCGGAGTAACCATGCTACTGCACGCTGACTCCTCCCACTGCCCTCTTTGAATACTAAGACTTTGTTCCTTTTCCTCAGCCCTATTCCTGGCTTCTCCCTCACTCACAGTGAGCTGTTCTCCACCCTTCTCAATCCTCTCTGAGAGTAGAATTTTGCCTGGTACTCTCTCAGGTGGTGTATTACCCAGATTGTGTACATTTCAGCAGTGGGTACAATGTGGGCTTGTTTCAGGAGACTGCTCAGCACCCGGGCAGCAGACTTCCCTTGGGCCCAAGCACCCAGCCCAGATGCAGACAGCTCTGCACCCTGGGAGCAGACAGCAGAATCTGAGTCCCCCCTGCAAAGCATGGTCCCTGGTTCCTGGCTCTGAAATAGTAATTGGAAGACTTGCCTATGGGGTCTCTGTCCTCCATTTTATCTTTCAACATGGGGCTCATCAAACTCTTCCCAAGAGAAATGTGTGAAGACCCTCTTCCTGAAGGCCTAGAGAGGAAGCTGTGCGTCTGTGATGTCAGGGATGCCCTGCATGGTTGCTGCCCCCTGCCTGTGGTCTCTGCCCCATTGCAGGCACAGCCCCCTCTGGGCATCATGCAGCAAACCTCACAAGCATAATCTACTGGCTTCTGCTTATCTTCCTACACATTCACAATTTAGTGGAATCTGAATTGATGTTTTCCTGATTTTAGCTTTCATCTCAAGATATGTATGGCAAGTTCTATGTGGTTATGATTCAGGATGGAGCAGATTTTAACTTTGTAAGTATAAAAAATACAATTCAGACTCTTAATATCTTTAAAAAATTAAAGACATTTTCTCCTGTGTAGAAAAAACCCCTAACAAAACTTCAGTTTCATAAATGTGTCAGGCACAGAGAAGAGCCAAGTTTGAGACAAGCGAAATATTTACTCTGACCCATTAAGTATGCATTTAACTTAGATCCCAAGTTATCTGTGGACCTGTGAACATTATTAGCTTGTTTCCCAGTTTCTCTTCTATTTGTCACCCCTCCTTTTCTCCCTGTATTTCTTCAAAATGCACCCATTTCTTCATAAACCCATCCCCATTTAGGTTTCATCTTCCCTCAGGGCCCTCACAGTTTCAACAAGGCAGGCTGTACAGCGCTTGGTGGTGTGCGGGTTCCATAGAGCTGACTACACATTTAAAGCCACACTTGCATCCTACCTGAAGTGAGTTGATTTATGAGTCAGTGTTTGGTAAGTACTCAGAGATCCTCATATCAGATGCAAGATCCAAGTGTGCTGCTTGATTACTTCACTTTGTTTGTCCTTTGTAAAGCACCCGGTACCATGGCAATATTCACTAAGTAAACAACAAATGAAGTGAAACACACTCCTTCTGTATTTTAATAATGTACTATTCATGCTTTTTTTTTTTTCTTTCGGAAACAAAGAATCATTGTAGTCAGTTGCTCTGGCAATATTAGGCTGATATCTTATTGCAAGCAAAATAAAGAGATAAAATGGTATGGCACAGGAAAACTGATAAAGTTTCTTTTCAAAGTAAAAGAAAGCAAGTTAATAATATAAAATATGAAAATCCAGGAAATAGAATTAATACAGTAAATGCAAATGTGACTATAGGTCCCTTGATTTCCTAATACATGCCGCTGTTATAAAATAATATCCACATGTCCAGAGTAAAATTCAATTGGAAATTAATTCCATTTTTAAAGTAAGCCTGTTGCTCTTCCCTGGTTGTCCATAAGAAAGCCTGTCCGTAAGAAAGGCTGACAGAGATGTTTAACAGCACTGAACCATTGCCAGCCCATTTCTAGTGGGAATTGAGCTACCAAATATTTTCCTCAAATTATAGAAAATTACCACTTGTAGAATCTACATTATATTTAGCTTCTTAATTTAGGATTAAACATCTGTAACTTATTGTTAGGATATCCGGAGAGTTTGCAAAACTCTGTAATATGAATATTGTCTCATTCTTGGTATTTTCAAAGAAAGTTGTTTTGGTCCCATTTGTAAAGATTTGCTGATGGCCAAAAGAACCAGGATATAATTTTAGAGCAAAAACGCCGAGATCTTCTGCAATGTTATGTTGACATATTTTTACCCAGATTTGCGACGAGCTGACCAAGGACCCAGATGGCGGTGGCCCTTCAGACCGCCTCACACACCCCAACAATAATCCTGCAGAACAAAGAGAAGGGGCAGACTTTGTCTCTTACTCCTCTGGCTTTGGCTGAAGACTAAGATACTATAATAACACAGTCTTAGAAGAAATTAGAAATAGCCACGATTTCCCCCCTGCCTGTTTGAGCTTCCCCCGTCACACTGACGTTGTACAGTGTGGACGCCGTGATCTTTTAAAGACTAAATATTGTGAGGAGCTTAAGGTTTCTGAAAGATCAAGGGAACTGTAATAGAACTTAAATCATGTGTTTTTAATTTTTTCAAGTTAGTTTCAGGTCTGTTTCTTAAAAATAAGATAAAAAAGACTTCCCCCAAAATACAAAAGCTGAGCCATGAAGGATGAAAAAGAGGATGTTAGAATTAACTCATGAAAAGCGCGGTCTGGCTAAGGGAATAGTGTGGGTCGTGCAAAGGAACGGAAAAGTGCGTGGCGTGCTTGGATGTTGGTCAGGGTTCCTCAGGGGCCCTGCAGTTACAGATGAGGCTGGAAAAGTTTCGCAAAATTCTATTCTCCCAAATAATTGGCATCGAAGTTATTGCTCCTGGAAAGCCTTCTCTGACCTCCAACACTGGATTGAGTGTCCTTTCTCTGTGCTTGTGGAACCCTCTGCCTTTACCCCAATGTGGTTTTTCACATAACATATTCATTTACCTGTTCTTATTCGACTTCCTCTTTCATTTTTAAGCTCCTTATGGAAGGGACATTGCCTCGACCACTTTTGTCTTCTTACTATCCTAGACAGTGCTTGGTAGGCACTCAATAAATACTGCAAGCTTTTCCTTAAATAATGCTTTTCGAATGTTTAAAAAAAAATTTAAAGGCCATAGACTAGACTAGACTGGATAATTGTTTTAAAAGCACTAAGTCCCTGGCTGGTGTAGCTCAGTGGATTGAGTGTCAGCCTGCGAACCAATGTGTCACCGGTTCAATTCCCCAGCTGGGGCACATGACTGGGTTGTGGGCCAGGACCCCAGTAAGGGGTGCGTGAGAGGCAACCACACATTGATGTTTCTCTCTCTCTCTTTCTCCCTCCCTTCCCCTCTGTCAAAAAATAAAATAAATAAAATCTTTTTAAAAAAAGCATAAACTAACACATGGGTAATACATGTGGATATATTTTGTAATTAAACTACTAAAAATAAAGCTTACTCTAGATCATCATACAGAGAACAGAATTCAATACCAAATGAGTTCCTTTGGGATCCAGTCAACGGATTTATCTATCAAATTGCAAAAGGTCCTCTTTATAAAGGAGTTTCATTTATAAGACCACTGGCCAGTATAAGGGACCATTTGAGCAGCAGTAAAAGAAGGTAGAGCCCTTAAAATCTGCTAGAGAAAGACTATGTTGGAGAGAACCCTGGACTTGAGCTCACAGAACATGGGACCTAGCTCTAGAAATTGCTGTGTGAACTTGAACAAGCTACTCAAAGTCTCTGATCTTCAATTTCATATCAGACACTCAGAACCATAATACCAGTTCTGCTTACTTTGCAGAGTTGTGAAGATAAGATAATGTAGAAATGAGATAAACTACAAAGAACCCTCCTTCTTCTTCTTATCATAATGGTGTAAGAAGTAAGTTGAAATGACGTCCTGAATCCTTGGATGTCTTTTGTTCACCAGTTGAAAAACATACCAGACCTTAGGACTTTTGATTTGGTATTCAATCCATTGATCGCACCCTTACTGCCTCTTTCTAATCTGACAGGGAAAAGAATACATATCACTAGCAGTGGAATGTAGGGCTGTAAAAGTTTGTCCTTGGCAGGATACTTTATATCCTCTGGTATTTAACACCAAATCCTGGAGTCAGATTCCACTTCCAGGTAGTTTTCATGTCCGGCTTATTGATAGCTGCATGAAAATATCCAATGGCAGATTCTGGCCATGGCGAGGCTGAGTGCTGGCAGGACAGATGAGCACTGTTCTCCAGCACATTTTTCCTGTTCTCTGTACTTTTCCAGGCTGTCAGGGGTTGGTCGTTGCCAACATGTTGAAAGGCCTGGCCACTATCCCTTCCAGGCCGTTCAGTCTAGGTTGGAGGGGAGATTGGCATGTTTACCACTCCTGTGCCTACATTGACCATTCTGACAACGTTTAAACCCGAGAGGGCTTTGTCACTCCCTGGTGGCCCTTTATCTTGGTTTATGACAAGTTTATTATCTTTGATCTACCGACCCCAGAGAGCAGAGGATGGGTGTTTGATTTCATATGCCAGGTACCATTGACTTTAATTACCTTCTTGAAATCAGTCCAGCACTCAGGGATGAGGGACTGAAGTCTCAAATCACCTCATGGTTTGGACAGTCTCTAAAACCACAGTGTATATATATAACTTAGCTATTCCGTATTTGTCAAGAAAAAGTTGTATTTTGTTGAGCTGTGACTTTCTGATATGCTTCATTTAAAGTTAGGGTTTTTTGGTTCGTTTTTTGTAGATTTATAGTTCTGTCAGGGAAATAGCTATTAAATGTAAGATATATAGCCAGTCAGGGATGGAGCTCATGCTATATTATTTCTTCATGTGCTCTGCTGAATTCGGTATTATGTGAATCCCCTTGTTTGCTTGGTGATAGAATAGATAGATGGGAAGACTGGAAGAACAATGTAGGGTGTGAGTCAGTGACATCACATGTGATAGCATTGAGAGTCAAGATCTTTTTTCCTCCATTTTAAATATTTCTCCCTAAAATTCTATCTCGTTAATTGGGTCCTATTTAGTGTGCCATTCAGGTTGCACTAAAGTTCAGTCAATCATGGAATTAGAGCTTTGAAGGAGAACACAGAGTCCCCCCGCCATCCGTCCCTCCATCCAGCCAGCCCACCAGCTGGTCAGCACTTTTTGTATGAAATGCACTGTGGTAGGCATTGGAAATACCAAGTTTGATGGACTTGCAGAGCAGAGCAGTGATTTTTAACCTCTCTTACTGTTTTTTTCAGAATCTGATGAAAAGTGTGTATTTTCTCTCTGAGGAAAAAAACACTCAACTGCAAGAGAGTCATCACCTATCCATGGTTTAAGAACCTCTATTCTCTTGTGGGAGGTACAGATAAAACCAGTCCAGCCCGTGCTCTGAGTGCTGTTCGTAAGCAGTTTTGGATTTTCCCCGTCTTATCAACTTCTGTGCTGGGCATGGGAGAGGTCAATGAAGTCATAGGCATGGTGGCAAGAGGGCTGGCTTTGGGATTAGAAGTTTAGGGTTTAGTAGTTCCTGGTTGAACACTGTCTAGTTATGTTAAATGGGCACATTGGTTAACCTCTCCAGGCTCCGTGTCTTAATCTCTAAAATTAAAATAGTGACATCTGCCCCATTAGCCTCTGGCCAGGGAGGGGACCCTGTGTCTGGGAGGGAGTAGGCAGTAGGGTGTGTGAAACAGTAAAGCTCTTCATAAACTATAAAGTCCCATAAACATAATGTATTGCCACAACTATACTCACAAAAACAGATGTTTGAGAAAGTGATAAAACTTGGTTAAAAAGGAGACATCCCCTTGCATCCAGGGGCCCCCTGTGGCTCACGGGAATGGGAGGGCTTGTGGACTGCCACCCAGTACTGAGTTTGCTGGTCCCTATGGGGACAGAAACCATGACCTCGATTTTGGAGACTGATCCAGTTAGGGAACCACATTCAAAGGAATGTATCTGGCAAGTGAGCCAGATTTATAAATTCAGGGAAAATGATGATTAAAAAATGTTGTAAGCCAGTGGTTTGATAACTGGACATGCATTTATTTACATTAATGTGGGGTTTTAAAAAACCAGGGGACTAGAAAAACATTGTCAGCATGCCCACTCCTATCCAAATCATCTACTTCCTCTTTCTTTATCTCTTAGGCTCCAACTGAGAAGCTGCCTGTGGCTTAGCTGGCAGCCCAGCATAGTAGGAGGTGGCAGATATGGGGACTAGAGCACCCGTCTTGGAAGCAAGTCCGGGGTGCGAGTCTTGACTCTACCTTCACTGAGTAACTGAATAGCCCGGGGCAGGGGATTGTCTAATCAATGCCTCAGAGTCTCATCAGGAAGCGAGATGGTAATATCTCATCTCAGTGGAGTTTCCGTCTCTCACTCAGTTGTGAAACTCTAAGGAACATTTCTTTATAAACTATAAAGATCCAGCCATATAAAGTACTATTAATATCGCATGTATAAATACACATGTTTCTCAATGAAATGACCAAAAAGGAGCAAAAAAACACCTTATTACATTTTTACATACTGGTTGCCTAATTTTGCTTCTTAATTAAGCACACGTCAGGATGATAGGCTAATTATGTTTGTGAAGGATGTGCCTAGAAATTTCTGATAAAAATATACCCGGGAGCTTTGTCCTGCCTGCAGAAAAGAAGGCACTCTTCCACTGGTAACTTTCACATTTTATATTTAGCAAAAGGAACTTTAAAAAAATATGTTTGATTTTCAAGAAGCTATCAAATACACTCTACCTTCTGCAGGAACAAATACCAAACCCTCCTCCCTCTGCACTTCTGCCCATATGCTCTCTCTCAGTTCTTTCTTGCCCTCCCCCTACTTCCCATCCTATTCCCTTCCTCTTCCACCTGCCTGTTCATTGTGTATTTACAGTCCAGAAGTGGCAGCTGCCCGTGCAGTGAATCCCAGTGGATCAATGGTGGCACTGTGTCCCTAGGGCCCTGAAAAGAACCAGGCAGCCCCTTCTTTCCAGCCCATGTATTTGTGGTGTGGCCAGACTGGCTGATCAGACGTTTTGCTCCAGTTATGACACATAGGGATAGGCAGGGCAGAAACTGCCAGCTTTGATCCAGACACTGGGATATAAAAATACGCGCTGCAGGGGCCGTTATGAGCAGTCGTAGCTCCCTTCCTATCTACCTGCTCCTCAGGTCCAGGCTTCTGCTCTAAGCTGAGCACTCAGCTCCCTGCCGGGTTCGATATGTCAGGTACACTAAAAAGACAACCTTTGAACTGGGAGCTTATCCTTTCATTCAACGAACAATTATCAAACATTTATAATATACCAGATACTTTGTTGAGTGTTAGAGGAAAAACCCAAATAAATAAGATATGGTTCTTACTTTTAAGAAGTTGACAGTCTAGTGAGACAGACACAAATGTACACAAATACTTATAGTATATGACATGTGCCATTTCAGGGCCAAGCGGTGTAGGGACCCCAGGAGAAAGTGATGAGTGCTGCGTAGGTTTGGGAAAGCCTGAGAGAGGAGATGACTTTTGACCTGGACCATAAAAGGCGACCCTGATTTTGCCACATGGAGGAGATAAGAATGGCATTCCAGGCACTGAAATTAGCAAGAAGTGAGGTAGGGCAGTATTTTGATGTTCAAGGAATTGTGAGTGTCTGATATGTGTGGAGCAGAGTATTCAGTGGGAGCAGGGAGGGCAGGTGAGGGGAGAGATGGGCATGGGCCAGGTTGTAAAGGGGCTTTGAGAACAATGCTAAAGAGAGCAGATGCAAAAAGGAGTCAAGGCAGATATTCTAAAAATACAATGTATTTTGAAAACGTCTAAACCTGCAGAAAGTCCATGGCCCATGGTTAAGCTGGTGAGTGATAGATACCATTAGATTTGTATTTTGGGTGAGAGCTTTGGGGCAGTATGGACAATGGGCTGGTGGGTGAGGATGGGGAAGGTACAGGAGGCAGGGATTCCTGTTAGAAAGTGGTTGCAAAGCTACCAGCAAGATGTAAAGAGGATCCCCTGTGGGGCAGAGACAGGAGGACAGAGGATCCCACTGGGGCAAGGGGCTTGGCAGGACCCTGGGGATTGGTTGGGTAGAATGGTTTGGGGAGTCAGTGAGGATGCTAACATAATGAACAGGGTGGGTAGATAGTGAAGTGGGTAACCCATGTGGGGGTCCTGGGAGAAACCTCCGGTGGATGGGAGACCGTCTGACTCTACTTGCCACTTATGGCTACAGCTCTCAGCCAGAATTTGAGTTCAAGTGATCTGAGTGGGAAAGGGCACATTCAGCAGGCCTGTGCCCTGGGACTAACCTTTTAAGATATTTCAAAACAGCTATGTAGCCCTCCCTTAGCTTTCTCATCACAAAATACAACCATCTCAGCTTCTTTAATCTTCCCTCAAGGGTTTTAGATAACTTGGGTTGATTTTGTTTTCCCACATCCCACTTAAAATGCAAAGCCCCAGGCTAAAGACAACACACCAATCTATCTCAAGTTATACATGTAATTATATATTTTATGAGTGCTGTGCATACTTTATTAAAGATTACTGGAATTCCCACGTTTGACACTTTATAGTGATTAAATATATGCTTTTGCTGGAAAAAAAAAGAAGAGTTTTACTTCATTATTTTTCATCTTCCCACTAAAAGTTTACTTCTTTCCAACAATGTATTTGCCAGCCCTCTCCTCAGTTATTGGTACCCCACCTCAGGCATCTATAGCAAGACTCTTCTTCTTGTGACCCTTAGTGCAGAATTGCTGTTTGGGTGAAGTTCCAGCATCTGATTACATCAAGGAAGGAGACTCCTCTGAAAACTGCATCCTGTCTGGAGTACCCTGGTGGTCCAGCAAAATCTTCTAGGAGACCCAAAGGCTGATTTTGCCCTTGAGGTACTGCTGTATTAGTATCTTGAAGAAGTTTTTCATCAACCTTGAGAAAAAAACAGCCTGGTGAAGAGCTGTTTACTCTCCAGACATTGCAGGTAGGTGGTATTGACTGAACAGCACCTCATTTAGTCATTTTAGGTCTACTAATGACTCATAAGAATTTGCAACCTCGTGAAGTAATAAGTTTGTCATCACTGGAATGTTGGTTGGAGGACAAATTCCTGCCACTTCTACTTTGGAGATCTGTAATTACCATTCCCAAGAAGCATGGCAATTTTTCCCACCCTCCTGCTTCCACTTTCCCGGGAACGCCGAATGCTTGGTTCACATCCCTGAGAAAAGAGTGGGTCACATGGTGCTACCTCTTCTGTGGTCTCTCTGTCGTTTTTTTTTTTCTTTTCTTTTCTAGTATAGCAGGCTGGAATGTAGATATTGAGGCGACCTTGTAGTCAGCAGACATGGTCTGAGGACCCCTCCCAGTGGTGGGGGGTGCTCTATGTGTGGGAAGGGCAAGCCTGCCTATTACTGGGTCATGTGCCTCTGGGGCAAGAAGTTATCATGAACCCCTTGACTGGCATGGCTTATTTGCTTGGGCGTCATCCAGCAAAGCGAGGAGTCGCCAGCTTGATTCCTGGTCAGGGCACATGCCTGGATTGCAGGCCAGGTCCCCAGTTGGGGCGCATGCAAGAGGCAACTGATTGATGTTTCTCTCACAAATTGCTGTTTCTCATCCTCTCTCTCTCCCTCCCTTCTCCTTTCCCTAAAATAAATAAATAAAATCTTAAAAAAGTGAAGTTATCATGAAGCCCTTTTGTAACAATTAGATGAAAAGTAAAGATGAGCAGAACGACTGTAAAGGTAGCATTTGGGAGTTCTAGTGTTTTGACACAGAAGGGACATCGGACCCCTGGGGTCCAGCCCCGTGGGGCTGCGCATGAAGAAGAGCAGCAGGCCCCGGCCATCTGTCCTTAGGGTTGTACAGCCAGCGCTGGCACAGCCCACTTAGAGCCTGGGGCTCTCAGCTCCTAGACCTGGGCTCCAGGCTGCTCCTTCCACTAACGAAATGTCAGGATTTCTCTGTCCTAATGATATTATTCAAATGGCCTGATGCCAGGACCTTTTGGAACCACTCAGAGAAAAGGAACCGTGGGAGTCAGGAGACCTGGGATCTGGCCCTACTTGGTACTCAGCTCTCTGTGGCCTTGGGCATGTGAGTGTACCTTAGGTTTCTCATAGATGAACTGAAGAATTTGGATTAGATCAGCAGTTTTCAAATCATGTTTAGATAGGGAGGCCTGGTATCTTCTGGAGGCACCTTAGGAGCCATTCTGGAGAGTAAGAATGAAGCTTAGCTATTTTATTTATCAGTTCCTATTAACTAGTATAGTAAGAAGGCTCTGTGACTTCAAATAGTTTGAAAACCACTGGAATAGATAATCACTGAGGTTCTAACTGTCCTTAAAATTTCATGTCTTTTGGAGTGTACTTTATGGATTTCATTATTAAGACATTTTGTTTAGGGGCTAATTGACACAAACTCTGAAAAGTTAAAAAGCCAACTGGAGTTTGCCACTGCTTGTCACAATTGCAGATTCAGATGCTATGGGAGTCAAGCAGGTAGTATATAAAGAAGAAATACTATGTTATGGGTTGAGTTGTACTTCCTCCCAAATGCATATGGAAATACTGACCCAGAGTACCTCTGCATGTGACTGTATTTGAAGATGGGGTCTTTATAGAGGAAACTGAGTTAATATGAAGTTGGTAGGGTGGGACCTAATCCAAAGACTGGTGTCCAAAGACAGAGGACTTAGAAGAAACCAACCCTGCTGATGCCTTGATCTTGGACTTCCAGCCTCCAGAACTGTGAGAACATAAATTTGTGCTGTTTAAGCCACCCAGTCAGTGGTACTTTGTTATAGCAGCCCTAGCAGACTTATATAGAATGTGTGTTCTTGTGTGTGGATAGGTGTGTGTGTGTGTGTGTGTGTGTGTGTGTGCGCGCGCGCGTGTCTATAAAACAGAAGGGAGGGCTGAACCCATGGCGATGTAGAACGAGCTTGTCCTGGCTGAAAGGGGAAGGTGCGCTTCAGCTGGGCTGATTGCTGCCATGTGGGGGTATTAGCTCCATGTTGCCAGATGTTTTGAGTTTTCAAGTGAAGCTAGAAATATTTTTTAATGTGAAATTTTCCAATTTTTAAGATACTACTTAGACAAACAAAACATGTCTGTGGGCTGAATTTGACCTACAGGCCACCAGTTTTGACCAGTGACCCCATGTTTAAGGAAACAATTTAGAAGTGACCTCATAAGGCAGAGTATGACTGCAGAGTAAACATTGAGAGACAGAATCCTGGATTAGGAGCTAGGACACCTGGCTGGTTTTCAGGGCCAGGACATCCTGCTGTTAGACCCTAAGCCAGACCTCAATTCCCATTCTTGTCAGAGGAGGAGACTGAACTGGTCCCTGCCAGCAAAGGTGATGGGAGATTTAAGGTCTGAGTGCCATACTCTGTAAACATCTGAGAATTATGGCCAAGATAATGACTCCCCACTTGGCTGTGTCTCTCTAAGAATTAGTGCCTGGTCTTCTAAAGTCTCAAAGAAAAAGATTGAAAGTAATTAAGGATTTAAGTACACAGAAGTGGATAAAATAGCTCCATTCTTACAAAAAGCTGCTCAAACTGGAAAAAGAAAAATGGAAAGAAAAGGAGAAGGAATTGCTCCAAGTGAATGTCATTAAAAATGCTGGCCGGACGGGGGTAGAAACTTCACCCTTTCGTGAGCAGCATTCTCATGGTGCTCCTTCGCGCTGGAGTTGTCACTGGAGGGCTTCCTTGGCTCCTTTGTCAACATTTCGAGGACAAAGAGTGGTAGACGTAGACTAATAATAAGAATTATTAAGCCCTTTCTATGTGCCAGGGACTTTACATATGTAGGCATTCTCCGCTGTAACACAAAATAACACTTCCCAGAAAATCTTGTCTGCAAAACTTGGTATAAAAAGTAATAGGATATTTGGGGAAAATAGGGCCAAAGGAGATCATTCAAATCTCATGCAGCTCTGATCAACCAAGACAATCACTGTTCCCTGGGGAGGTCACTTGGACCACCTTGGCAGCCGCTGAGTGTTTAGAAGCTGCGTAGGGGGTATTAAAATGCCAAAAGCAATAGAGATGAGAAGCTGGTAGCTCTTTAATCAGACTGGGGCTGGCAGGGGTGGAAATGGACCTCTGAGTCAGTGGGGCCGTTGTCAAGGTGGGCACAGGAGGCAGGGCAACTTTACTCACACAACCTGAGAGCTCATGAGGCCGGGGTGCGCCTATTCGTGGAGACCGCCTTGGATGCAGGTGCTCATTTTAAAAATTTCTGGAATACAGCAAAACAGTTCCTGCTGAGGATTCAGCAGTCAAGCCGCAGGCCTTTCTGATTTCCATCGAAGATCATGGTTCCACTCCTACTATTCTTGCTCCTCTTGGTTAGGAAAACCCACCCATGATATGATAAAAATCACCGTGCAATTTTCACCTTGCAATGTGAAATTTTAATGTGCAATTACTTGCAGTTTAACATGCAATTTTCACATTATACTGACATCATTCCTCTATTACCTATCACTGATGCGGTAATTTGTGCTATGGAAGCACACATGGTAGCAGAACAGAATGTAGTATGTTACTTAATTCTCACAACTCCAGGAGGCATTGGAGCAGCGCTTCTCGCATCAGTGAGCATCAGAATTACCAGAGGGGCTTGTTAAAATATTGTGGGGTTTCATCCCCACAGTTTCTAAGTCAGCATAGGTCTGGGATGAAGCCCAAGAATTTGCATTTCTAAGAAATTCCTAGATGATACTGATACTGCTGGCCAGGGGACCACATTTGAAAACTACTGTACCAGAAGATATGGATAAGTGGCAAGATTTTGTGACTTGCCCAAGATTGCTGCAGGAATGGCCCCAAGGCAGGCCTAAATCTTGGGCCATTATGATAAAGCTACTATGCCTGAGAAATTGACCTTTGATGGTTGATAAACACTGAGGAATGTGGTGGTTTCAGTAATTCCTTGCACCTAGTTAGCAGGTAGGCATGGAGCTCAGGCAGTCAGAGGGAATGTAGGAGCTAGACCTGGTTGTGGGGACCTGGGGAGTCTATATTTCTACCTGGGGGTACACTGGTTTATTTATCATTTGCTATTTAAAACTTGTATTTGGTGTGGGCCTCATACAGTCCCACCATCCCAAACACAACCTGTCCATTTCCCATCCAGCTGCACTTGCCCCTACAGACTTACCTGACAGGAGTCAGAGCAGGAGCACAGCTCCGACTTGCTTGTATTCCTCGTTACTGTGGCCTCGCTTCCGGGAGACGCGAGGCAAGTCGCAGCAGAATAGAAAGCCGAAGTCTGAGAGCTGCCCGTGTGACTATCAGGCCACTCAAAGATGGCCTATCAAGGTTTTAAAATTTGAGGAGTGCTATAGTCACAGAGATGAGGCTGCGGTCCATTTTCGTCATGGAAAAAAATCCCTCTCAATTGCAGAAAGTCGCAGCTGATCACTGTATTATCGTTGTGAGGTTATACACTGAATTAAGAATGGAAAAACTTGTTCCCTATTCCTAAATGCCTCTACAGGTTTCAGGGGGCGTTCCATATTCCGCGAGCACGACATGACAGGAACGGCTTCGGAGTCAGGCCAAGTGTGATTGGAATCCAAGCTCTGTCACTTACCATTTGTGTGACATTGGGAAAGTTATTTGTCTAGATGGAGGCTCTGTTTCCTCTTCCATAAAGTAGTTTGTTAACATCTGCTTCACTAGGTTACGTGAGGATGACGTGACTGTCCGTCACCCAGATGTGCCTCCTCCGGCTCAGACTGGCTATCTCTTTGGTGTCCCTGAGGTTTCACAATGGACGCAAGAAGCTTCCTATCTACTGCGTTACATTCAACCTTCACCTTGCACAAACAAACAAACAAACAAACAAACAAACCCCTAGAAACCAGGCAGCAGTAGCGTCTCAAGGAGACAGAGTAGAAGCGGGCTGGAAACTGACTTGGTTGAGATTTCTGGTTCAAAGCATCATGAAGCTCTCAGTTTTCCCTAACTTCTTACTAACATATATACAAAGACATAAGAAAGGATAAAATTTACAACACTGACCACCTAATTCCAGAACTATGAAGGAACTGACAATAATTATAAGGCAGATGGAGAGGACCGAGACGAAGCAGTGCAGCTTTCAGCTTCCGTCAGGGCCCTGCTGTGCCTTCGTGATTTGGGGGCCTGCAGCCTGTGTCAAACAGAAAGCTTTCGTGCTGCGACGGGGGCAGAGTGCCTCCCTTTCTCTTTCTCTCTCTCCTTCCTCCCACCACCTGTCCCCGTGCCTCTCGTCCCAACTCAGGTTTCTATCTTGTTATATTTTGGCCAACACCCCAAATCTCAGAAAAGAAGAGACTGGGAAGCGGTGGGGTTCTGGCAATGGTCAAAGACCTGTGAGCGTGGCAGACATGCCCTACGGTGACCCCAAAGAGTCCAACCCTTGAAAAACCCCCTCCCTTTTGAGTGCAGGTGGTACATGTGACTGGCTTCTAGCCAACAGAGAATGGCAAAGGTGAAAAATGTCACCCCAGTGATTATATTTCAGTGGGAGAGAGTCTCCCGCTGGCCTTGAAGAAGGAAGTCCCATGTGTGAGGGGGCCCCGAGAGGGGGCCATTTACAAGGAACTGCGGAACAATGCCCAGGTGACAACCAGCAAGAAGGTGAGACGCTCAGTCCTACAGCTACAAGAAACTAAATTCTGCTGACAACTCTGGGAGCTTAGGGGACCCAAGATCCAGAAAGGGGTGCAGCCCTGTGAACAGAGGACCCAGGTAGGTTGTCCGTAGACTCCTGACCCACAGAAACTGTGAGGTAACAAACATGCATTGTTTTAAGTTGCTAAGCTTGTGGTCATTTGTTGTAGAGCAAAAGAAAAATAAGAAGGAAAAGTAATGCTAGTTACAGTCTTTATGAAATAAGCATTGTGTGAGAAATAATTGAGAACCTGGGAGCACTGTGCAGGGAATTAGAATGACTGAACAGGTACTCTGACACCAGAAATCAGATAGTGGAGGTCAGAGGAAGGTGCCACTTCAAGAAGACAGAAGTGAAGTCTGTGGGAAGTGGAACTTTGCCTGGGAGCTGTAGACACAAACCTGTCCTACAACTGTAAATCTGATAAGGAGATTCCATGCAGGTGACCAGACTTGGGAGGTAGGTGGGGGGAGGAGAGAACAAAGAAAATCAACTTTTCATAAGGTTGCCAAGAAATATTCAGGAATAATATGAAGAAATCTACAAAATCTTGATGGCAATTGAAAAGAATACTCCCATTGCAAATATTAAATTCTTTTTCTCTATAAATTTGTTGTAATTCTGATAAAAATCTTAATGGAGTTTTCTTTGGAGTTTGACAAAAATCTAAATTACTGAGAAGTTTGATGACTTAAGAGCAGCTGATAGATTTTTTGGGAAAAAAAAGAATGATGAGTGATAAGAGTGTCTTATCACAAAATAAAACACATCTTAAAGCTGTAATCATTGTAATTATGTTATTAGCCCAGGAATAGGTAGACAGTTGATTTCACAGAAAAACAGAAGCCCAAAACAGACCCAAGGACACATATGTGTGTACCCTTGTGCATTTGTTTTGTTTTGGTATATCATAAAGTTTTTATTTCTAATCACTGGGGAAAAGATGGATAGTCAATAAATGGTATTAGGGAAAGTGACCAATAAATTGGGATAAATTATTTGATATCTCTACCTCATACATGCCACACACAAAAATAAACTTTGACTAATTTCATATTTAATTGTAAAAGATGAAAATTTATAGGTTAAGTAAAATTTTGGTGTCTTTGGTGTTAGAAAAGGCATTTCTAAGTGTGACACCAAAGCCAAGGATCCTAAAAGGAGGAGTTGTTACAGTTGATCACACAAACAGTGAGGACCCTTACGTGGTATAAAATTCTACCAAATAGTTGAAAGGCAAACAGAGAAAGAATAGGTAACATAAATGTCAAAGTTTCCTTAAACTTTGATTTTACAAATCAATTAGAAAAAGATAAGCAACCAATTGGGAAAATGAGGCAAAGCTAAAAAGAGGCAACCATGCACTGACTGGTGTGGCCCAGTGGGTTGGGCATTGCCCTAGAAACCAAAAATTTGCCAGTTCCATTCCCAGTCAGGGCACATGCCTGTGTTGTGGGCCAGGCCCCTGGAGGGGGCATGTATGAGAGGCAACCGACTGATGTTTCTCTCCCCCTCTCTCCCCCTCCCTTCTCCTTTTTCCAAAAATAAATAAATAAAATCTTTAAAAAATAATAAAAAGAGGCAACCACAAAATACGCCAGCCCATGTGCTTGCTTTCCTCCACATGCCTTTTTTGCCTTTCAGAAATCTCGATTTCTCATGTTTCCGGGGGCAGCAAGGTTGGGGGCACGGCATTGCTGACCACTGTCACAGTATTTTTCCAGACACGCACGGCTCTAATCGCCCTTCTGTCAAGGTTCATTTTCCTCCACATTACACAGTGATGTCTTCCACATTAACCAGCAAATGTTCAGACCTTCCTTTCATTAAATAATCTCACTAAAAGGGGATATTTTACCTGTCCACACTTTCACCCTAATGAATCATCCATTGCTAAAGGCTATTTTATTAAAATAATTATTTTTCAAAATGAATGTCTTTATCTTTTTATGATTGTGGAAGTAATTCATGCTTCTTATAAAAAAATTCATATTGTGTGAAAAGATGTAAAGATGACAGTAAAAATACCCTTATCTTGCGTCCAGAGATAACGCCTGTGTTCATTGTGTGTGTATACACAAAAATGCACATACACTCACGTAAGCACCTGTTTATATTTTTACAAAAATGAGGTCACGTTTTTTCCACTTCAACAATATATCATGGGTATCTCCCCGTGTTAATAAATGTAGATTTGCCTCATCATTTTAAATGGGTGCATCTTGCTCTTCAACATGAGTGCGCTATAGTTAAACCAGTCTCCTATGGGTAAAATTTAAGATTTTAAAAATCATTATTAGGAGGTCCGTAAATGATTTCTTATGCATATTTTTGGCCACGGTTATTTCCTAAGAATAAGTTCCTAGAACAGATGATTAGTCAATTGTCCTGAGGGAAGAAAGAGCCAGACAAGATGATTTGATGCAATAGCAAACTGTAACTAATGAGGAAGGGAAGAGATAGTGAGTTTATCACAGTCACTATCACTTGAATCTGTGCCCAACCCAGCCCTATGAACATATGTTTGGGTTCCAGACAGAGAGAATTTCCCAGCACCACTGCTTCGTGATCCTTCTAACAGTGGAGGCAAGGAAAGGGAGGAAAAGAAAGAGAGCTGCTTCCCTTCTCAGGCTGATATGTAGCACAGTGGAAGTCCCAGGGTTGGAAATTTGAGTAAGGGGCAGCCCAAGGGATTGGACTTTGTCTGTATGCACGTGTGAAAACCCCATGGGAACCCCCACAAACACAGAGCAGGGGTGTTCTCCAGGGACTTTTAAGGGCAGGTGCCGGTGAAGTTTGAGTCATTACTCTTGCCTGATCCTATCTATACCCAGTGCCAGGTGAGACTTGAAGACATTCAGATTGTACTGTAATTATGTATGGGTATTAACCAACTCTGTGTGCCAAATGCCTCAAAAATACTGAATACACATGCTAGTCTATTTTTAAGCACATACATCAGTCTTGTCCTGTGTGTCATTTTACGGTCTAAGGATGGTACCTTGGGGCATGTTCTTTCTTACGTGCTGTGTACTCATAGCAAACATAAGGCCTCTTGGATTCTCTTGACAGCTGCTTACCAACTCAGCTATATATGATATAAATTCTTTCATCTCTTTATCTGAAATTGGTTATGAGAGTGGTTCTCTCACATAAAGATTTAAATGAGTGCTAATTATATAGAGATTGTCTTTTATCTTTATTCCTATGTCCTAGCGCAGTGCCTTCCCACAGTTCCAATAAGCTAGGTATTGAATAAGAAGCAACCTAAACTCCAGAGTAGGAGAGTATGGTGGGCATTGCTTATTGTCACCCCACACTCATCCCCCTTCCTGCCCATTCTTCTTCTGAACTGAAAGAAGTCCAATTTATTCAGGAGCTAGGTAAGACCCACTGGTTCAGGGCGTTTCCCAGTCTGAAAATAAATATCATGATTAGCCAAAAACCAGTCATGGTCATCCTATTCTGCTTGGCCTTTGGTTGGCTGAAGGATGGCATGTGATTCTGTTTTGGCTAATGAGATGTAAGAGGAAGCTTATGGAAGTAAGCTTAGTTTCCCAAATGGAAAGACAAAGTCTCTCGAGAAGACATTTTTCTGCCCCCTCTTTGTCCTCCCTGTAATTGGGAGGTGATGCCTGGAAGAGCAGTGACTGAGAGAGGATAATCAGGAGGATGCTAAGATGATGAATCAGCAAAGTGGAGAGTGCCTTGTTCTCCAAGGACATTGTGAGCAACTGAGCCCCTCCAGCAATTGCTTATTTCCACAGTTTCTTGCTTAGAAAAATGAATTCCTATCTAAAAATTTTTTTATCCTCACCCAAGAACATTTTTTCCATTGCTTTTAGAGAAAGTGGGAAAGAGAGAAACATCACTGTGAGAGAGAACACAAAGACTGACTGCCTCCCAGATGTGCCGGGACCCAGGGTTGTACACACCCTGATTGTGGATTGAACACGTAACCTAGGTATGTGCCCTGACCAGGAATCAAATCCATAAACTTTTGCTTATGGACAACACTTCAACCAACTAAGCCACACCAGCCAGGGCATGAATTCCTATTTTTTAAGGCCACTCTGAGTTCGGTTTTTTGGTTATGCCACCAAAAGCATTCCTAAGTGGTACGCGGAGTAAATAAACAAGAGTGACTCCATTATTCAAGATCATGAACTCTGGAGCCACATTGCCTAGATTCAAATCTAAGTTCTTTCATGTGCTAGTTTTATAACTTTGGCTGGGTTAAACTTTCTGTGCCTCGGTTTCTCTATCTTTTAGATAGACATAATAGTAGTACCTACTTCATAGATTGTGCCACATAGTCCAGAAGAAATATCAAAATGTCAGCTTGACTCCTTTATGGGGTCACAGCAATACACAGGTGTCCAGAGTTGTAAAATTGTATCTAGATTATTTGTAATAAAAGAATGCAAAATCTCTGCTAACATCATTTTAAGTAAATTTGGAAATGGCTTGTAAGACTTTTTCAATCCTTCTCATATTTATTATGGCCAAATGTAAAATTGTCAGTCTCTGAGATAACCTAAAATAAATGTTTGGGATTTTCCATTTGCATAAAACAAAGGGGCAGAGTTATTCCACATGTCAGTTTTAGGCTTACTCCACCCTAAAGAGTAGAGCCTGCCTGCTTTGTTACTGTAGTTCCAAACGAGTTCGTGGTTTTGTTTTTTTTAATGTGACAACCTTTTCTCTCAATATATATTATCCCTTCCTAAATTTCTATTTTTTTTTCAGAACTTTTTCTAACTCTGAAAGAGTTTGCATTTCTGCCTATGTTTCTTATGGTTGTATTCTTACTAAAAAGATTAATCAACAAACAATAATTTATGTTAATGAGATGTCATGAGAAATACAAAGGAAGCACAGACACCAGTCTTTGTTCTCTTCCTGGTTATAGTCTTGTATATCAGGGCACGAAGTCACCCAATGTTCTACTTTTAGAGGTGGGTTTATTAAGCATGACACATTAGATGTTTATATCATGGTTGGCCAAAATACTCAGAGGTCTTCCTCTGCCATTTCTGATGAGCAGATGGTTACTGGAGGAGAACAAGGCAAAGACCCATTTAAACTTGGTGCTCGTGAGTGCACTTGGAATTGTCTTTTGTGGGGGAATCCAGGCTTTCAACTCCAGGTGAGTTTTATTTTTCTGCCAAATAACCCTATGGCAACGGGGTATTAAGAGATAAATCCAACATTCTCTCTGGAGTTGCCTACCTCTTGACTCAGAGGAGGAAGATAGCTCTGGATTTTGGCACAGTTGGAAATATGGGAGCAGCCACGGCTGGCTCCTCCAGGCTGCTAGTCTGCTTGGGTGTCATTTGCCTCAGGCAGCAACAAGGATTCATTAACCCCCCATGGGGTGCATGGCATTGGATTAATAACACACCACAGTCATCATAGGGGATTTTAACACTGCACTGTCAACAATGGAAAGGTCTTCCAAACAAAGAATCAACAAGTATATTGTGGCATTGAATGACACTCTAGATCAAATGGACTTAGTTGATATATACTGAACCTTTCACCCCAAAGAAGCAAAATATATATCTTTATCAAATGCACATGGAACATTTTCAAAGACAGCCTACATGGTAGGACACAAAACAAGCCTCAACAAATTCAAGAAAATTGAAATCGTATCAAACATGCACTCAAATCACAATGACTTGAAACTAGAGATCAAACTCAGGGAAAAATTCAAGGACTTCTGGTTAAGATGGAGGTGTAGGTAGACATGCTTCGCCTCCTCATGCAACCACAGAGAGAATTACAACTAAAACCTATAAAAAATAACACGAAGAGCTGTCAGAAAATCGATCTGTATAAAAGTCCGACAACCAAGGATTTAAAGAAACCACATTCATCCAGATGGGTAGGAGGGGCAGAGTCATGGAGTGGTACAGAGAAACAGCCGTGACATGGAATAGGCAGTTCCACATTCACATATGGTGGATAAAAATTGGGAGGGATACCTTGGGAGCAAGCAATCTCATCCCCAAGCCAGGCTGCACAGCATAGCGTTCCAGGACCAAGAAGATAAATCCCCATAACTTCTGACTGTAAAAACCACTGAGGGGTGGGGTGGTGGAAGAAACTGCCAGATTTTCAGGAGACTCCAATTAAAGGACCCTCATGGTCTTAGAACATACACAAACCCACCTGCCCTGGGATTCACCACTGGAGCAAAAGCTGGAGGGGCACCATTCACATATGGGGAGTGGGTGAAGTGACTGGGAATAGGGTGAGTACCAGGCAAATCTTCGGAAGCCAGACAGTGGCACTGCTCCCTCTCAGAGCCCTTCCCCCACACAGAACCTCAAGGCAGTGAAGCAGGTTACCTTGCCCTGGTGATAGCCTAAGGCTCCACCCCACACAATTTACAGGTGACTTTTCTATAATAGGCCATACTACTAGGACAATGAGTCAAAGCAACTCTACCTAATACACAGAAGCAAACACAGGGAGGCTGCCAAATTGAGGAGACAAAGAAATATGGCCCAAATGAAAGAACAGAACAGAACTAAACAAAATGGAGATAGCCAACCTATCAGGTACAGAGTTCAAAACACTGGTGATCAGGATGCTCAAAGAACTCACTGAGTATGGCAACAACATAAAGGAAGAAATGAAGGTTACACTAAATGAAATAAAGAAAAGTCTACAAGGAACTAACAGTGAAGAGGAGGAAGCTGAGATTCAAATCAATGATTTGGAACATAGGGAAAAAAATAGGAATTCAACCAGAATAGCAAGAAGAAATAAGAATTCAAACAAACAAACAAACAAACAAAAAACCCACCACCACCACCAACAACAAAAATGAGGATATTATAAGAAGCCTTTGGGACATCTCCAAATGTAACAACATCTGAATTATATGGATGCCAGAAAGAAAAGAGGAAGGGCAAAAAATTGAAAACTTATTTGAAAAAATAATGAAAGAGAACCTCCCTGATTTGGTAAAGGGAATAGACATATAAGCCCAGGAAGCATAGAGAGTCCCAAACAAGATGGATGCAAGGAGGACCACACCAAGACACATGGTAATTAAAATGCCAAAAGTTAAAGATAAAGAGAGAACCTTAAAAGCAACAGGAGAAATGCAGAATTACCTGCAAAGAGTCCCCATAAGACTATCAGCTGATTTCTCAAAATAAACTTTGCAGGCAAGAAGGGACTGGTAAGAAGCATTTAAAGAGATGAAAAGCAAGGACATACAATCTACATTACTCTATCCAGCAAAGTTATCATTTAGAATTGAAAAGCAGATAAAGTGCTTCCCAGACAAGGTAAAGTTAAAGGAGTTCATCATCACCAAGCCATTGTTACGTGAAATGCTAAAGGGGCGTATTTAAGAAAAAGAAGAAGATCAAAACTATGAACATTAAAATGGCAACAAATTCACAACTATCAACAACTGCATCTAAAAAAAAAACCTAAAAAAACAAAAAGAAACCAAGCAAACAACCAGAACAGGAACAGAATCATAGATATGGAGATCATTTGGAAGTTTATCAGCTGGGAGAGAGAAGGGGGAGAATGGGGGAAAAAGTGCAGGGATTAAGAAGTATAATTGGTAGATGCAAAAGAGGGAGATGTTAAGAATAGCATAGGAAATGTAGAAGCCAAAGAACTTATAGGCATGACCCATGGACATGAACTAAAGGGTGGGTTTGCTGGTGGGAAGGGGGTACCAGGTGGGGAGATCAGAGGGGGAAAATTGGGATAACTGTAGTAGCATAATCAATAAAATATATTTAAAAATCTCAGAAACATTAAAATAAATGGGACTGAATAATATGTTATTAAATAATGAATGGGTTAACAATGAGATCAAAGAAGGAATCAAAAAGTACCTGGAAACAAACAAAAATGAACACACAAGAACCCAAAAGCTATGGGACACAGTGAAAGGACTCCTCAGAGGGAAGTGCATAGCAATACGGGCCTACCTAAAGAAGACAGAAAATCTCAAATAAACAACCTAATGCTACATCTACAAGAACTGGAGAAACAAACAACAACAAAGCCCAGAGTGAGTAGGAGGAAGGAAATAATCAAGATCAGAGCAGAATTAAATGAAACAGAGACTAAAAAAAAAAAATTCAAAGGATCAAGAAATCCAGGAGCTTGTTCTTGGAAAAGAGAAACAAAATTGACAAACCTTAACCAAACTCATCAAGAAAAAAAGAGAGAGGAGCCAAACTGGCAGTCCTAGCCACAGTGATCAGACAAGAATAAGAAATAAAAAGCATCCAAATTGGAAAGGAGGAAAAAACTTGTCATTGTTTGCAGATGACATGTTAGAGTACATAGAAAACCCTATAGTCACCACCAAAAAACTACTCAACCTAATAAGTGAATTTGGCAAAATATCAGGATACGAAGTCAATATTTAGAAACCGAAGGCATTTTTGTACACCAACAATGAATTATCAGAAAGCGAAACTAGGGAAAAAAATCACATTTACTATAGCAACAAGAAAAATAAAGTACTGAGGAATAAATTTAACCAAGGAGCCAAAATACCTATACTCAGAAAACTGTAGAACACTGAAGAAAGAAACTTTGGAAGATACAAATAAATGGAAGCATATACTGTGTTCACGGATTGGAAGAATTAACATCATTAAAATATCCATACTACCCAAAGCAATCTATAGATTCAACACAATTCCTGTTAAAACACCAATGGCATATTTCACAGATCTAGAACAAATATTTCAAAAATTGATATGGAACCAAAAAAGACCTAAATAGCCTTAGCAATCTTGAGAAAGAAGAATACAGTAGGAGGGATCACAATACCTGATATAAACTATACTACAAAGTCACTGTAGTCAAAATAGTCTGGTACTGGCATAACAACAGAGACATAGATCAGTGGAATGGAATAAAGAGCTCCCAAATAAACCCATGTCTCCATGGTCAGTTAATATTTCACAAAGGGAGTATGAACATACAATGGAGTAAAAATAGCCCCTTCAATAAATGGTGTAGGGAGACCTGGATTTGTACGTGCAAAAAAATGAAACTAGACCACCAACTTACATCATGTACCAAAATAAACACAAAATGGATAAAATACTTAAATATAAATTGTGACAACATGGAAGCCCTAGAGGAAAACATAGGCAGTAAAATTTCGGATATCCCATGTAGCAATATTTTTGCTGCTGTATCTCCCAGGGCAAAGGAAACAAAGGAAAAACTAAACAAATGGGACTACATCAAATTAAAAAGCTTTTACATGGCTAAAGAAACCATCATCAAAATAAAAAGTGAACTGACCGTATGGGAGAACATATTTGCCAATGATACATCAGACAAGAGTTTGATCTCCAAAATATATAAAGAACTCATATGACTCAACACCAGGAAGACAAACAATCCTATTAAAAATGGATAGAGGACCTGAATAGACCCTTCTCCAAGGAGGACATACAAATGGCCCATAGACATATGAAAAATGCTCAACGTCACTAGCCATCAGAGAGATGCAAATTAAAACCACAATGATATATCACCTCACACCTGTCAGAATGACCATGGTTAATAAATCTACAAACAACAAGTGCTGGCAAGGATGTGGAAGAAAGGGAACACTAGTGCACTGTGTAGGAAAGCAGACTGGTGCCGTCACTGAGGAAAACAGTATGGAATTTCCTCAAAAAACTAAAAATAGAACTGTATTTTGACACAGGAATTCTGCTGTTGGGAATATACCCTAAATATACCCTAAGTATACTGAATCACCAATTCAAAAGAACTTAAGCACCCCTATGTTCATAGCAGTGCTATTTACAAAAGCCAAGTGCTGGAAATAGCCTAAGTGCCCACCCATAGAAGGGTGGATCGAAAAACTGTGCTACATTTACACAACGGAATACTACACAGTGGAAAGAAAGAAGGAACCCATACCTTTTGCAACAGCAGGGATGGAATTGGAAATATTATGGTAAGTGAAACAAGCCATTCGGTGAAAGGCAAATACCATATGATGTCACCTTTAAGAGGAATCTAATGAACAAAATAAACCAACAAACAAAATAGAACCATAGGCATGGAAACATGAAACAGACTGACAGTGACCAGAGGCAAAGGGGGAGGGAGATAATTGTGGAAAGAAGGGGAAGGGACTAGTTAAAGAACATGTATGAATGACTCATGGACATGGACAACAGTGTGGGAATTGACTGTGGGAGTAGGGGGTGGGATGGGCAGAGGAGGGCAAAGGGGGAAAATTGGGACAACTATAACAGAATAACAATAAAAAAAAAAAGAACTCAGATTATGCTGAGGCTCTGACTCTAGGCTTCAGTGATATACTTTTGCCCTAGGTAACAAAACATTCACAATGACATCATTCTATTTAGACTCACAACTCCCTGCTGCCTTCTAATTCCCCAGTGCTCTGATGATGTCTAAGAAAACAATCATTCCAATGAGCCAGCATTATGTATCCTGTCCCTGACAATGGGGGTCCAAGTGTCTGATGAATCAGGGGGGAAGAATTTAAAGATGCTAAAACCATCTCAGTTTGAAATCCAGTTACCTGAAACCCAACATTAGTGGTTAGAATTACAGGATGAGAGTGAGAGTCAGAAGGTAATTTAGTGATCACTTTGACAGTTGTTCTCAAATGTTAGCATCTACCTGAATCACTTGGAGGGCTTGTAGAACACCGATGATTGCATAGTTCTGGGGCGGAGCTCAAGATAAGTGGGTAAAAAAACTGTGGTACATGTACACAATGGAATACTACTCGGCTATAAAGAGAAGGAGATTTTACCCTTTGCAATAGCATTGATGGACCTAGAGGGTATTATGCTAAGTGAATTAAGCCAGTCAGAGAAAGACAAGTGCAATATGATTTCACTCATATATGTAATATAATGGACAAAATAAACTAACAAATAGAAACAGACTCATAGAGAACAGGCTGATGGCTGTCAGAGGGGAGGGACATTGCGGGGCTGGGTGAAAAAGGTGAAAGGATTAAAAAAAATCCCTCATAGGTGCAGACAACAGTATGGTGATTACCAGGGGGAAAGAGGATTGGAGGGAGGTAGAAGAGGGTAAAAGAGGGATAAATGGTGATGGAAGCGGACTTGACTTGGGGTGGCGAACACAATACAATATGCAGATGATGTATTATAGAATTGTACACCTGAAACCTATATGATGTATTAACTAATGTCACCCCCAAAAATTCAATAAATAAAAATAAAAAATAAAGATAAAAATTTGCGTTGCTTACAGGTTCCCAGGTGAGTTTGCTGCTATGGGTCCCAGTACCATACCTGAGAACCTCGAGTCTGGAGAACTTTCGCACTTGACAAGGAAATTGGAATCGAGAAACTGGTGGACTGTCCAAGGTAATTGAGAAAATTGGAAAGCTAAAACTAAATTCAGTTTTTTCGAGTTGGGTTCATTATTCTTCTTTCTACAATACTATGTATTTGCTTGGGAACAATAGGACATTAGAGATCCCAAATATTTGCTTTCTCACCAGGTGATCGTTGATTCTGGGAAGTCATGTAGCCTCTTTATGGTCACAGTTTCATAAAATGGGATAATAATGGTAATAACCATAGGACCTACCAGATAGAGTAATTGTGTGGATTAACATATAATAATTTAGAAAGTTCTTAGAATCATGCCTTGGAAACTGCTATAACTGTTATAATAATGATTATTAAATATTAATTATTTCTAATTAATTTGAAAATATTTCATATTATCAGAGTTTCATTTTATCTGGTCAAACTGGTTGGCACAAGGATAGTAAATGTGACTAAGAAAAAAAAAATTCAGAATGTGACTCTTCCTAGAGCAGGTGATTTAATATAATTAGATTTTAGATCTTCTCAATTATCTACTCCATCCCTCTCTTCCTATGTGGGGAACAGAGAAGTCATGGAGAAATTAAGTGACTTGTCCAAGCTTTTATAGCAAATTAGTAACACTGCCAGTTCTAGAACTCAGTTTAATTCATCACTTTCTTAGTCTATGCAGTATTTTGAATGTAGCTTCACAGTATTCACTTACAGTTTGTCTTTATTGCCTATTGCTTGGAATGTAGCTGAATCGTAGAGTTGACAACAGACCACTATTCAATATCATTTTTCTTTGCTTTGCATGCCTTTTTCCTGAACAACCCCTCCCACCTTTCTTGGTTATTGTTCCTGCATGTAGGGTGAAATGAGATGACTTTATTTCCATTAAGTTCTAAGGATACTCAGAAGAGTATTTGAACCTACTCCAGTTATTCTATACTTTCTCCCCTAAGTCTCCATTGTCTTGAGATGAGTCAAAACCACTGAAAACAAATTACTATTCAACTTAAAAATAAGGACTCATTTAAACTATCTAAATTCCATTTTGGACAGTATAAGGTTAATAGTGCATAGAAAAAGAATTCCGGCAGCCCACAAATCTAAGCATAATTATGTATGAACATGAGGCTTTTATTGCTGTCAAAATTAATCACTTTTCAACTTCCAGCTGTTAAAACCCTTCTGGCTGCTCTCCAAGCAATTCCCCTACAGTTACTTTTCCTTCAATTAAATTCTGGTGTAGTTCTCAGGCTCCTGTTACATAAGCAGCAATTTAAAAAATGGACTTCTTGGGGTCTTTTCTTTTTTCTTCTCTTCTCTTCTCTTCTCTTCTCTTCTCTTCTCTTCTCTTCTCTTCCCTTCTCTCTTCTTTTCTTTTCTTTGTTTTTGCTTAAACCTAGAAAATGACAGAATATGAAGTTTGCTTCTCTTACTCTTTCAGCTCAACTTTTTCTTAAGCATCAAGCCTACAAAACAAGCAATACGGGATTAAAGTATTAGTGTTTATTATAAAGCACTTTATGTGTGTGTTGTGATTTGTAATAATTTTTATCAGCCCTTTCTCTCAACTGTCCTCCAAGGTAATCCAACGTTATTGTGTTTGCTGTCTACAATCCCACTCACTTTTCTCCCCCAGAAACTTTAAAGGATGTGTCGTTTATGAATCTTCAGCACCGGTCTTGGTCCTCATGTTACGCTACCAGTCATTTCTAGGGTAATAGGTACCCTCATCGGTCCTTTACATAAGCCTACAGGTTTGTCATGGTGGCAATAAGCTTGACCAGCTTTCTGGAAGCTCCCGTGGTGGACTGAACCGCCCTGATTCCAAAAGCAACTGTAGAGAGCTAGTTGGGCTGTGAAAGGCACAGGCCCATGGCAAACTATGGCCGTTGTGTTGATGTGAGTCTTCAGTGAGATCCAGAAATGGTCCCAGTACATTATTTCAGTTTATGAATGGAAATGCATTCACATCCTTGCCTTCAGTTGGCAGGGAACTGAGTGTTCACACATGGATAGTGTATTGGAAGTGCTGCCTTTCCATTCTTCATGGCTGGGGTTCCAAATGATTAGTCTTTCTATCTTTTTTCAGAGCTCTCCGAAGATGAATGAGGGCTGAAGTTTTGCTCTATTGTGTCTGGGAATTCTGACCCCTCTGACCTCCCGTGTGATATCAGGTCACTGGCCCTTCAATGCTTGAGTTCATTAGCAGGTTTCATTTCCCCGGTTTGCCTCTCTCAGTTCCTTCTGGTGGTGCCGCCCTCTTTGAGTCTGGGATGGAGAGTGCTGTCCCCGATCACTCCTGTTGTTCTTTACACCTCCCTCCTCACTAGCGCGGCTTCATGCAACTTAGCACACTAGTGTGTTAAATTCTGTAATGAACGGATGTCTCTTGTTTTCAGTCCCGGTAATTTCTGCTATCATCCTCCACTTTCATGCAAAATTAGCAGATTTCCAGGTGCTGATTCCACCCTGAGCCTTTCTGCTGATAGTAGCAGCTGGTGTGAGATCTGACACTGAGCAGGGGTGCAAAGATGTCTTTGTGGCAAAGATAAAAGAGTGTAGAGGTTTGTATGTCGAAGAAAAAGTAAGAACGCAGCAGACGCCTTGTTGCGCCTCTCCACTTTATCACCAGCACGCAGTCCTGTGCTCCCTTCTACCGTGTGGCTGGGAAGAGCAACTGCAGGTGCAGGGGAAATATTCATTCCATTCTCATCATCCACACGCTAAAGTGGTTCCTCATTAGAAATGTGGGCTTTGCCAACCACAGCCAGTCTAGACTCAGGACACTGACCAAGATTCTGTGTTCGAACAGGAGGCTCGCTGGTCAGTGGACTGGGGAGTCATCTGCGTGACTATACTGGAGCCCTAGTCCCCTGAGTCTGCCTGGGTTGACAGTAGCCTTCTAGGCAAATCCTATCCATGCTCATATCCAGCCCAAGAAAATGGCTCAAGGCCTGAGCATCTTGGCAGAAACATAGAGATTACTTCTCTAAGAAGTTATCAGATTATCTGTTTCTTTACCGCAGTTTGCGCTGCAGTGAAAAATCTATGTCAACCTCTCCCCCACCCCTTTCATAAATTAGCTGGTCAGCCTGACTGAGTTGGACTACTCCAGTCAGGGTCATTTGCCTAAATCTTCTGAGCCTGATTGGATGGCCTAGAGTGGACTGAGTCAGGGTTAAGACCCGCCCTGATTTTGACAACTAGAAGCCAAAGACTCTTCCACCGGGAAGCTGCCAAGACATCCACGACACAGGTCATATTGAGAGGGCCAAGGCCAGGAAGGACTGCTCTTGATGTTTTGCCCTTCTGTTCAGTATTTAATATACTTTCTCTTTGTGGTGCAGGGCATTTCTTACAAATTACCACATGCTTAGTGTTTTGTTAATTGGCTTATATAACTTGTGCATAGATTTTGTTTTCCAGTGTAAACACCTTGCTTGTATTTTCTGTGCTGGTTTCCTTAGTTTGATACTCCATGGGTGGTTTGGCAAGATTTGGTGTTCTTTAGATCTTTAGATTCTATGATTCTAACTCCAAACATCTCACCAAATTCTACCCAGAAGTAATTAAAAACAAATATACATGCAATCAACAAGTTGGAGAGAATTCTGTTTGGAATTAGAGTCACTTTGTAGTTGGCAAAATACAGTTACACTAATTTATATTGCTCTTATTCCATCTGCTTTCTGGTTTAAAATGTCCTGGATTGCCTCAGACTCTGTATATGCAATATTTTCCATTTACTAAAATTTCCTGCATAATCCATTTTATTTTTCTGAGAGCTTTTGAAAATAATATTGGTTAGTTTCAAATTTGCAAAGTCCAGTTTTATGCGATATGATTCCTGAGCTCATAAATGGATAATAAAGCCCAAAGAGATAACCAAGGGAAACTTTTAGAGCTAAAATGTTTGTGCCAGGGACTCAGTGCAAATTATGCCAACAAATGGATATCTCGGAGCAGCTGGTCTTTGTATTCTCAAGTTCTTCTGAGGCCTACGACTTTCTCTCGCCTCCCCTGTTTGTGCTCAAACGCATGCCGCCTGCATGCCTTCGTGGAACTGCTTTTTGTGAGCCATGGAGGCAGGCATGTTTATACACTATTTTCTTCACTACTCAATTATGAAAGGGGAATACACATGAGTAAAAATGTTGGCGATTATAGGAAAACAGTACTGCATTAAAACAAAACAAAACTTTGATGTCTTGATATGACTTCACCATACTAGTTACAGCAATTTCTGATTCTGGGCTTGGTCGGGGCTAAGAGGGTAGTAGCTGCCCACCAGGATCTGGCACTTCCCCAAGCTCTCTGTTCATTTGCCAGGAGTTACGCGCACCCTCTTCTGTTTCCAGCATTGGGGAGGGGAAGGAAGGATGGAAATCTCAGAGCGAAGGGACTCATCAGTTCTAGCCATATTGCCTGATCAACTGATCAGTAGGGTTTTTTGAAGACAGATCAGTAGGTGCTTTCCATGGTAATGGGCATTGTTTAGAAGACAAAGGATCTGAAGCTTTTTTTTTGGTCTGGAAACATTAGCAAGGATTCTGTTTTGCTTCTTTGAGCCTATGACACCATTGTTTACTTTAGTTTTTATCCTACAAAATTGCCTTCGAATTAATTATAATAATACTTTACATTTGCATTCCACTTTCTAGTTTCCACATTTTTAGAGAAGTTCAATATTTCCACGAGCAAGGCTTAATTGGAGCCAGAAAAGAAGGTATGTTTATTTTATTGTCATGGGCACATAAACGAGCTTGTCCAGGGTCATAAGGCAAATTGGTGGCAACATGGGAACTAGGTCCGAGGGTCCTGACTCCTAGTACAGAGTTCTTTCAGCTTAAGGAGGCAGCATTTAATGATTGTCATTAACTAGTGATATCCTTCGTGAAGATGGTTCCACCTGTGATTGAAGTAGGAGGTACCATGAGCTTTCTGAAGTAGACACTCACATGGTGTCGGTCATTCTTTAGTTTGTCAGAATAGCATCTGTTGGCAATGACATCTGTCATTCCCTTTTTGCCTGTTGGATATATTCTGGATAACCCACAGCCTTTGCAGAAAAGGAACCTGAACATGACCTATTTCTGAAACCTCACTAGTCTGCCTGTGGCACTCAGGATCCAGGGGAAGCTGGCTACTTTGGGTTGCTTGAAGCTGTGCTTCCATGCACCTGGGAAGTACATCTCTGGCCTTGCAGCACGCACCTGCCCTGGAACTCCTTTCAGAAGCTGCCCAGTTACTGCTGTCCTCTCTGCCGCAGCTCAGCTCCAGGTGAGGTGTTCAGGGATGGGCACTGCTCCTCCACTGATAGGCTTCATCCCAGGAACTTCTGGTGTTGCTGATGTCCTGGCTGAAGTCCTGAAAGTTCCGGTGGTGAGTTAGTTTAAAAGAGTGACCTTGGAATATCTCAGTTTTGCCCACCTGTAAAAACAGGGTAGTTTTTCTGCTTTTGACTACTGTGAGGAGCTTGAAGTTGGATTTAATGCTACAACCACTGAAAGCATGTGCTGGCTTTCGTAAAGGTGCAGAGTAGAGGAGACCATCATTAGTTTTTAGACAACTAACACTTTTTATTTTTTTCCCTGTCTCCCAGTCACCAGAATTTAGTAAGAATGTCCAAGGACAGAGGCGGATTAAGGTCAGTTGGGGCCCCGGGTGCAGAAGGAAATATTGGGCCCCTTAAAATAGAGAGACAAGGAAGATGAAAATACACGCCCTCAGAAGTCAGGGCCCAGGGTGTGCGCTCGGTGCGCCTGCCGTTAAATCCACCTCTATCCAAGGATATATATGATTTCTTTGCAGTTTAAGTCAATTGCTAGTTAATTGACCTACAAGCCTCTTTGGAAAGATCTGTTCTTCTTGGCTTTTAGAAATGTGCCCTGGTTCTCTGCTTCAGGGAAAATCTCTAATCGGGCATGACTTACCTTAAGCTCTGCTCAATCTCCATTTCAGTGGCTTCTTCTCTACCTTCTACATCTTTCCCTGCTCCCGTCAGAGGCTCTGTACCTCCTAACTGTTCACAATTATTTGCTGTGCAGCCACAGCTCGGTCTGCCTTTGATAGCATCTCTGGGCCTTTACTGGAGATACTTCCCTCTCAAAATTCACATGACTCCTCCTTTGAGCATTCCTTCCCATTCAGTTTATGATAAACAATAATTTCCCTTTAAAAAGTAGCCATTATAATTGTTACTATCATCATTACCACATCACCACCATCTCCCCCTAACATGCATTGAACACCCATTCTTTGCCAAGCTGTGAGGACACACAAAAAGATAAAAAGAATTTCTGTCTTGGGACAGTTTACAGTCTGACTTCAGGAATGTAAACACGATTGGTAGCTAACAGAGTCCTGTCTTACTTCTGAAATAAAACACTTAAATGTATTCCCATAGGGAAGTTATAGGAATATGGTGTCTTGGCGAAAAAGTTCGTTTAGTTTTGTTATGTAAAATAAAAGACACATTTTTCATTTTCATCAATAACTTTATCAGTATGGGTATTTTGAGTATTCCAGCTATCTCCCACTTGGTAGAATGTTGATTGTTCTCAATTAATGTCTCAATTTGATCGCTATCAACTTCAACTGGTCTACTTAGCCATGGAGCATTGTCCAGTGAGAAATCTCCAGCACGAAACTTCGCAAACCACTTTTGACACATTTGATCAATCACAGCACCTTCTCCACACACTGCGCAAATCTTTTTTTGCAGTTCAGTTGGGTTTTTACCTTTCTTGAAATAATAAAGCATAATTATGCCGAAAATGCGTATTTCTTCCGTCTTTAACATTAAAATGGTTGAACAAAAATTCACCAATTTTGATAACCTTTTTTTTTAATGCATGCTGATATGACAGCTGTCACAATACAATCTAACAAAATTGTTTCGAATGAAGTTAAAGACAACTAAGTGCTACTAGAGCCGTCTTACAGAAAAAAAAATATGAACTTTTTGGCCAACCCAATACTTTTGATAGGTCAGTGGGGATGTATTCAGAAGAGGCAGGAACCTTTAAAATCATATCACATCAGTGCTCACTTCGGCAGCACATATACTAAAACTGGAACGCTACAGAGGACATTAGCATGGCCCCCACGCAAGGATGACCTGCAAATTCATGAAGCGTTCCATGTTTCTGAAGCATAATTGGTAGAAACAAAATAGACAGGAAGATGTGAAGAATAGCATAGGAAATGGAGAAACCAAAGAACTTACACACACAACCCATGGACATGAGAAACCAAAGAACTTACACACACAACCCATGGACATGAACTATGGGGGGGGAATGCTGGTGGGAATGGGGGTAACAGGCAAAGGGGAAAAACTGAGACAACTGTAATAGCATAATCAATAAAATATACTTACAAAATAAAATAAAATCCTATCACATCAATGGGTGTTTTCAAAAGCCTACCTTTTATCTCCTCTCTCTCTCTTCTCCTGATGACCCTCTAGTCATGATAGACAACAAAACCACATGGAATCAGCTTGCGGGCGGGCTTCTGTTGCTGAGGAGGTTCTGTGGATGTTGCCGAAGCTCATTCTAAATTTCTTTTGTTGAGCCCAGAGCACAGCGGAAGTGATGTACATGACTGTCAGGCCAGAGCTTCTGCCAAGCAGAGGCAAGATACAACAAGACACACAAAAGCAGAAACCTTCCTGTTTCTGTAACATTTCCAGCTGGAAAACAAATCAGAGCCGCACATTCCAGCTACACTTAGGAAGCACTGAAATACCCAAGTAGTAATCACCTAGGTATGCTAACTGCAGCTCAAAATAATTCTGGGGTTGCCAGTGCCATATGCCTTGTAGGCTTCCAATTAACTCTGCTTACTCCTTTCTTTTCTCCGAGGTCCAATTATTGGGGAAATTCAGTGTGCCTACCCACATCCCCACCCCCAGCCATTCAGAGACAGGTTGTTACACGTCAGAATGTCTGACCATTACAATAAGCCACTAAGCCAATAAAGCACAGGCACTGGAAAAGTTTAGCCCTTCAAGCATGGATGAAAGACTCGAGGGTTATGAATGTGCAATTTTAGTGCTTAAGACTTAGAAGAGATCCAAGAGAAGGCTGACCACAAATTTCAGTTTAACTGGGATGCTCCTATTGGTCATTAACATTGATTCTTTTCTCTCAAAAGTGCTCAGTTTGGATCATAAGTTATATGGTTATTTTGCCTTAAAGATGATCCAGTCCATCTTTCGGTTTGGCTCAAACTTAATGCAGAAGTTACTTTTCAGCTACTTCCTCCTCCCAAACAAGTGGTCTTCTGTTTGCTGTTTACATTATTGGTGATGGGGTGCTCTCTACTTTGCAAGGAACATTTAATTGCCAGGGGAGTCTGGTTTTGTGTCGAAATCTTCCTTCCCCTAGCCTCTACCTTTGATTCTAGCCCTGTCCTTGGCAAAAATACAGAGCAAGTTTCTTCCCTCTTTCACAAAATATTTTCCATGTTGGTGTCCTTCTGGTGTATTTTTAAATAACATACTCATGTTTACTTAGATTACTTTTCCCAACATTTGAAATTTCAAAGCCTTATGTAATTTTGGACTCATATATCTTAAAGAGAAAAGCAAGAATTTTGTTAGGCCTAAGCACAGAGCCCTTAAATGGAAGCATGCACATTTGTTTCAGGATTAGGGATAAAATGTAATTTAGGAGTTACTAACAAAGTAACAATGCCAGCATCCTTAGTGGCAATTTCTTTACAACTTTTATTATTTTATGAATGCAGGTCAATTATAATATCTGTACAATTTTACAGGAAGAAAATGAACATAGTCTGAAGAAATGAAGCTCTCTTTAAATACTATTCTAAGTTAATGGTAGAAGTAGGGTTCACATGCCTTGTTTTTGAAATAATTTAATTTTGTGTGATTGTAAAAATGGATGATTGTTGGAGACTTAGAACATCACAAAAAAGAAAAACAATCCCTACTTATAATTCCATAACCAGAGATAACATTCCTGTTAATATATTTGGTGTACAGTAATCTCCCCTTACCCACTGCTTTGCTTTCCACCATTTTAGTTACCCATGATCAACAGCAGTCTGAAAATATAAAATGGAAAATTCCAGGAACAAACAATTTTAAAGTTTTAAATTGCCTGGCATTCTGAGAAGTGTGATTAAATCTTGTGCCATCCTGCTCCATCCTGCCGGGGATGTAAGTCATCGTCTTGTCCGGTATCTCCACGAGGTGCACACTCTCACCAGCCACTTAGTAGCCATCTTGTTTAACAGATTGCGCGTCACAGTTTTGAAGGGCTTGTCTTCAAATAATCCTTATTTTACTTAATAATGACCCCAAAGCTCAAGAATAGTGATGCTGGCAATTCAGGTATGCCAAGGAGAAGACAAGAAACACTTCCTTGAAGTGAAAAGGTGTGTTTGTATAGGAAGAAATATAGTGTATATAGGGGTTTGGTATTCTCTGTGGTTTCGGGCATCCACTGAGGATTTTGGAATGTATCCCCTGTGGATAGGGAGACTCCTGCATATCTTTTCATTCTTTTTTCCTATGCTTATATACTTAATAATTGTATAATTTAACAAAATGAGGATCATATTGATTGATATCATTTTCTCTATCACTTTTATATTAATATTTTATGAATAATTATTTGTTGACAGTAAAAAAAGGTTTATAATCTGGTTTTAATAGTTGCAAAATACTCTGTTGTGCATATTTTATATTTTACTAAAGATTCTTCTATTGTTAGACATTTAGATTGTTTTTAACTTCATTAATGCTGTAGGACACATCCAGAAATTCTTGTCAACCTCACTGATTATTCCCTTAGGACAGACTCCTATGAGTGGAAATTCTGCTTAAAGAATTGTATTTGTCTGTTTGGGCTGCCATAACAAAATACCACTGACTGGGTGGCTTAAACTATAGAAATTTATCTTCTCACAGCTCTAGAGGCTGGAAGTCCTAGATCGAGGAGCTGGCCGAGCTCATTTCCCGGTGAGAGCTCTCTTCCTGGCTGTGCCCTCACATGGCGGAGAGGAGAACTCTGGTATCTCTTCCTCTTCCTATAAGGGCACCAGCTCTACCAGGTTAGGGCCCCTTCCTTATGGCCTCATCTATACCTTATCTCCTCACAGGCCCTATCTCCAAATACAATTACATCAGGGATTAGGGCTTCAAACATATTAATTTGAGGGGGACACAAACAGTTAATCCATAGCAAGAATATAAACCCTTTCATCCTCTTGATCTACACATGTCAGCTGTAAGGTGAAACCTATTTACAGTTCTACCGGTGAGGTAGAGAGAGTCCCTTTCAGCACTTTCTTCTCAAAGCAGAGCATTATCATTTAAAAAAATAAAGAATCTATAGTAATCTGTTCTTAGAATAGTGTAGCTCATTGTTCTACTTTGGGTTTCCTTAATTCCTAATACGGTGAATAGTTTTCATATGTTTATATGCCGTTCATAGTTCTTATTTCATGAATAAACTCTTTAGGCTTTCCATTATTTATCTGTTTACTTATTTAATATGCTTATCAATTTGTATGAGTTATTTATAGAGTAATAATAAACAACAACCTATGTTACTTAGCATTTACTATGTTCCAGTATTGAAACCAAGCACGTTACATGTAAAATCTCCCTTACTATTCATAAAAATTCTGCATATTGTTTTTAAACCCCATTTTTAGAGACACAATCCTGGAACACAGAGAAATTATGCAGATTTTTTATCTGAGAAGTTTACAGCTATGGCATCCAAATTACACTTGTGCTCACTGCATTTGTCCTGTACTCTGTTTTGGTCTTGTCTTTGGTCATATCTATGAATTGTAGATCGAATTTCCTTTCTTTGTCTTCTACGCATATCAACTATTATTTTTTGTCTTAAAAAACTTTATTTAAATTTAAAAAAAAAACATTTTTTTGTCCCCTCTTTCCTCCCCTGTATTCTGGGAGAGCTTTTCAAGTTTATTCAACTGGTTACTAATTTGATTTCTCATTGTCTGTTTGACTGTCTTCAGTGATGACTTCATTTCTCATATTGTAATTTCAGCCTCCTTATCTCACCTAGCAGCCTTCTAATCTGGGCTTACTGTCTTTGAATTCATCATGTCGTCTTTTCATCTCATCATGTTCTTTCAGTTCAGCTTTTTGGCTTTTTGCTCCTGTTTTCAGAGAGGCCATGTATTCTTAGATCCTATTGAAGATACCAAAACATTTCATAATATTTTCTCTTATTTTTAATAGTAAATCATTTTCAAAGGTGTGCTCATCTTCTTGATTTTTAGGATATTGTTTCCTTTCTTTTGAGCTTTGGCACTTTTTCACGGGGCTTGTATTCAGTTTCTTGTGTACTAATCCTTAGATTAGACAGACTCCCTCTAGATTCGAGGTTTGCCAGCAGGCAGATTTTGTGACTCTGTTGTACAGAACTGGAATCTTCTCACGCCGCCGCTAGATTCTCTGACACGTTGAACCCGAGCAATTTCATGAAAATTTACAACTCCAGCATGCACGGCTGTTAGATTTCTTAGTCTTTTTTTCCCCTCTTGCTAAGGTAGCTTCAATGTAGGGGCTGTGAAACTCCCTAGGATGCAAAAACATCTCAGCTTCCTGCTCATTGTTTTCAGTCCAGAGGTGTGATAGAGAACGTGGACAGGATGGAAACAGTGGGAGAGGACAAGATGGAAAACAGATGATTGTCATTTTACTCTGATGCCTTAGAAACACTCGTAAGTAAGAGGACAGTCGCCCGCTCTTTTGTTTAGCATCGACCTGGGCCTTTGAGACAGGGCAGACAGTGGGGAAGACCAGGAACCACCTTACTTTCTTCGTCCTGTGTGGGCTCCTCTGCTTCAGGGCAGCAGCGACAGCCTGGCCACTCACTGGTCCCCGGACCTGCCTCCCATTCTTTCCACATTTTGGCAATTCAGCTCTCATTTTTGTGCCATTTTTGAGATTCAGTTTAAAAAAATGTGTAGTCATATGTATATGTAGTGGAAAATTGGGAGAGGTTGAGGCAGGGACTGCTAGCCAGGGATCGTTTTAAACTGGAAGTTCTTCGCCTTATTTTTTAAAGGGTTTTATTTATTTATTTTTAGAGAGAGAGCAAGGGAGGGAGAAAGAGAGGGTGAGAAACATCAACACATGAGAGAAACAATGGTTGGCTGCCTCTTGCATGTGCCCCAGTGGGGAACTGGACCAGCAACCCAGGCACGGGCCCTGACTGGGAATCAAACCAGCTACCCTTCGCTCTGGGGGACGGTGCCCAAGCAACTGAGCTATGCCAGTTGGGGCCACATTATTTTTTTTTACTCAACATTTCCTTCCAGACACTGAACCTGTCTGAATGTGTACTGATGGCAGTCAACATCAGAGTCATTCTCGACATTTCATTCCCCCAGTTACCGATTGCCAGGGCTTTTGCCATGTTCCTTGCCTGTGTCATTGCGTAGGTCCTCCATGACCCATGCCCAACCCACCTAACCAGCCCTAACACCTTTACACCTGTGCCCTTTGCTCCTACTGAACTAAATGTCTCACCATTTCCAAATGTGTTCTATATTTTCCTGCTTCTACACCTTTACTAGGCACTTCCTCCTCCTGGCACTTCTATCTCTTTCTTTCTTTCTTTTTTCCTGTAACTTTATCCCTCTTCTATGCCCCCCCCCCCATTAAAATGCAGCCTTCTTTACGAGGCCTTAATGCAATCTCTTCTTTAGCTAAATCTTAACATCTAGATCGTTTAAATCATGTACTCTCATTTGTTGGAATTTGTATGTGCATACTTGTGCACGTACTGCCTGCTCTCTTTCTTTCTAGACTATAAGTTATTCTGTCTTGCTAAGCCTTAGTTTCCTGATCAATAAAACGAATGTGATATTAGTGTGTAGTGCGTACATCTGAGGCATTGTTAAATGGGGAATGCATCCAGAGTACTAAGAATAGAGCCTGACACACGGTAAGCACTCAGCAAATATTGGGGGAATAAATGAACACATGATTCTTCTGATTTCCTACCTGGATCCCATATTATTTCAAAGGTAAGACATAAACTTCACTAAGTTTGCAAGGCTCTCAGTACCAGTTGCAGTCTACATTTTTCTTGAGCCCTGCCAGAAAGTTTAGGGGCAATGAGGGAATGATCAAATGTAACGACCATTAGTAAAAACCACAGGCACTGAACAGCTGGATAATGTGAACAGACAAGTTCAGCTGAATCTCCAGAAGAGCATCAATCATTAGATGATGGCAGTTTTTTGGGAAAGTGAAGAGATGCCTGAAAAGAGGCCAGAGTGCAGAATAAAATGATCTTAGAGCTGGATTTTCAAAACCAAAGTCTCCATCATGCCCGATACCCTCTGGAAAGATGGCAAAGTTATGTGTAAACAGACCTCTTTGTTTTCTTGAGATCCATAGGAAATTGGAGAGTTTTGTTTGTTTTATTTAGGTTTTCTTTTTCCTTTTTGAGCAGCTTAATAATAGAAAGTGCCTTGGGGATGGGGTCTGCCATTGCTTTTCCTTGCAATACTGTTCTCCCTAAGGGATGGTGCCGCAGGCTTCCAGAGTGAATATTGCAAAAGTCACTAATAATGGTCCTTCTCAGGTAACATTTTCTGGTATAAAATATCTTGGCTTAATATAGCCTAAATACACTGAAGTGTAATGTGGTCAACATGATAACTTTCTGACATACAATGATAATTGTCTTTACTTCTGTCTTGGTTGCTATGGCATCAGAGGTCCAAAATGACTCAAGATAATAAATCCTGAGCTAAGGCAATGTGGAAGCCACCACCTGCTGTGCAGGGCTCAGAACCTCCTGTTTTCCTCAGGAGAGAAGGCACGGGGTACCGCAAAGCACAAGGTAGTGTGAAGGACCTGGATGGGGAGTCAGCACCCAGTCCTAACGCTTGAGGAGGGTAGAGCCAATAGCACCGGGACCCAGCCTTCAACCACTTATCAATTAATGAAAAGGAATTGGACCACAGAATCCTTAGAAGTCCTTCGAAGTATAGACTTTCCAATTCTAAGATTTCTTCTGACTGGAGAGGAGTGTGTCATGATGGTTAGGTCTCTGGAATCAGCAACCTTGGTTTGGAATCCTGACTAAACCCTTTTGTGACTGAGCTCTTAGACGGTTGCTGCTGCTCACTCTGGGCCTCAGTTTCTTTATCTGTAAGATGGGACTAGTAATAATCCCTCCTGTAGTAGTTTGAGATGTGCGGCTGGGGTTGATTCAGCTGCTTAACAGTCTTACTAGGGATCCAGGTTCTTTCTGACAACTTCACAATCTTTAACTTTCATCTTCATATTTGTTGTCTCATCTTGCAAGTCAGCTGTGGTCTCTTCATATAGTGTCTTAATTTATAGTAGGAGGCAGGGGGTGGAAGTGGGAGATGATAGGATTAAAAAAAAAGTATGCATAGGGAGAAAGTCAGTGTTTTAGGACTGCTTCTTCCTTTTCTCCAAAACAAACAAACAAATAAACAAACAAAAAACAAAACCAAAAAAACCTTTCCCCAAAGCTCTCAGGTGATTTCTTCTTCTATTTCATGGGCCAGAACAGGGTCACAGGTCTCTTATCTGTGTGTGAAGTTGGAAGTCTTTTATAGCTCCTATAGTCAGTAGATGTTAAAGGAGAAGGGATTGGGATGCTTTGGAGTCATCAGCAACCATGTGCGACACTGCCCCATGGTGATGTCAGTATGTCAGTATGTCACCTGGGATAGTAGTTAATGTTGGGTGAGCACTTAGCACAGAGCCTGAGCCAGAGCCAGCACTTGTTGACTGTTAGCTATTACTCTTAAAAACCTATTTTTCTTCCCCTCGCACCTGAGTCAACCTCACCGCAGTGACTGCCGACTCTCCAGTACGTGAATCCAGAATCATCACTACCTGGTATCGGACTGCTGCCGACTGCTCGCTTTATGGCATTGCATCACTCTCCCAGTTTGCTTTGTGTTCGCCAGCTTCAATGCGTTGCCCAGGATCACTCACATCAAACCTTTGTAAAAGGGAAGCTGAGGAGCAAGGTGGGCTGAGGGTTTTCCTGAACAAGGCACTCTGATTGACCATATCCCCCATCTGACCAAGCTGCCTTGCTTCGCACAGTGCCACCTTCTACCCTGGCTTTAGTCGTTTGGACCAGAGGATGGTGCCTGACTCCAGTGAGATTTCTGCCCAATAAGAAAACTTCATACCAGGTAGCAATTAATAGACCTAATAAGCCTCTCCCCAGTCTTAGAACCACTCTTTGAATGCAAAATTCTAGAGTTGTATGGAAGCTGAGGAGTGCATAGAGAGGGGACACGTAAGCAGGTGCCATGAAGAACAGAAGCCGTGAGTCAGTGGATGCCTTTCGGGAGGGAACAAGGTCTTAGCGGAAGCTACAGAAGCCGAACAGAGAGTGACCGAGTTATGACGGGAGCAGCAGCCCTAACTGGGAGGGACAAGAAGACCAGACCCCCGAAACAGGCCCCCTCTCCCCCCTACCAAGGTTGCTGGAACTATTTTGTACCCTGGAGCATGTTCCAATTGTCCCCTGGCTGGGCTACCACCTTGCTCACTCCCCCTGTTCCCCTATATTAACCCTTCATCCTGGGGTAGCTTGCGAAGGTCTCCAATCCTGGTAACTGAAGAACTTGGTTCACAGAGAAATTCAGCAAATTTAGGCAGAAGAGTGTGCTGGTCTGTTCCTAAAGGAGTGAGAGAGAGGGAGGCTGGTGTGCAGCCTCTGCCTCCATCTCCTACACCAGCTGCCTGTTATGAAACACGGTGGGAGAAGCGCGCCCAAGGGTGGGCTGAGTGAGGTTCTGTTTTGTGCAGGCACGGGGGCTCCTCGGCCTGGGCACTGGGTCCTGCCCCTGTTCGCTGACTGCGAAGTCGCTTTGGAAGGGAATTCAGGGAAGCCTGCTTTGTCACCAGACACTGACTCCATTAATGTAATCCTAGCTAGGCTGTTGCTGGTGTTAATTCAATGGTTTGATTAGCTTTTTATTGTGTGATACTAGAAGAGGTGAAGAAACAACAGGTTTTTGGCTGTACCCTCTGGCCTGTTCTGTTCTGTCTTGTTGGTTTCAAGGATTTCATGAAACTTTGTGCTGGTGCCAACTTTCTCTCCCTGGGTGTTTTTCACAAGCAGCATCCTGCTTTCCATGTGCATATCTCAGGAAGTGGGAGAGGGACCTAATCCTTCCGTTGTCGGCATGTGGGTGGGGTGTTGGAGGTTCATGTGAAATCCCTGCAAGGGCCCCACAGGTGGCAGAATTGAGTGCTCATGCCCCGACCTCCTCCTCCTCTCTCCCCAGGAGAAATGGCTGTATTTGTGTGATTGGAACGGTCTCGTTATGTCTGGCAGCTCTGACACAAGTTAACACAGCTCTGAAAACCAGTTTCCCTGACATCTTGGCTGCGCAGAGTTCCTAGGACGGAATTGTTAAGCCACATTTCCACTTCATTTCCAGGCATGTGTCTTCTTTATTTATTAACTTGAAGGTTCTGCCATTTCGTACAGAGCTCCCATCCTTCTGTTATTTATTGTCGACAGATTTTTTCCCCCTTTCTCTTCAGCTTTAACCGAACTTGAATAAAACCCCCTGGCTTGTAAACACTCAAGTTATGAAATGTTTCCTACATGGGGACCCAGGTGGGGAAAGCCCCACCAACTTCTTGGTCCTCCACCTCCCCTGGCTGAGTAAACCTTGCAAATGTGTGGGTGGTGGGCTACAGGGTGTGGGGGCTGGTTTTAGCCCCACATCTGGGGTTAAAGTCCAAATGCATTTTCCCTTAGAAACAATATTATTCATGAAGGTCAGAAAGCTCACTTTACCCCTCATGGAACTACACGGTTGGCCCTTGAACAACGTGGATTGGAACTGTGCAAGTTCACTCATACGCAGATTTTTCTAATCGATAAATACCTGTCCTATTTTCCATCCCAGGAGTCCAGGGAGGAGGAGGGCCAACTGTTTACATTGATTTATACCATTTTATATAAGGGCTGAAAGCATCTGCAGATTTGGGTATCTGTGGGGGGTCCTGGAACTAATCCCCTACAGGTACCAAGGGACAACTAAGTTTTGGGGGAGTCGAAATTTATACTTGTATTTTTGACTGTGTGGGGGTGGACACCTCTGCCCCCGCCACATTGCTCAGGAGTCAACCGTACCTTACAGTATAAGTTATATCAGATATTTAAAACTGGCCAGACAGGAGAATCACGTTGATGTGCTTTCAGAGCCTGCCTGTGTCCCTGGACCAGGGAGCTGTGTTATACTGGTCTCTGCAGGGCCGGGCAGAGGTGCTTTGAATACGCTTCCTGGAAATTTTGATGTGCAGACAGGGCTGCGAGCAACCCTGGGGATTTGTAGCAGGGCCAGGACATGGGTGGGGCGAGAGAGGTGTCCAGGGGCACATTGAAGGAGGTGCTCATTCTCAGGATCGTGCCAGCTGGTGTCTCTGTTTTGGGGGTCACATGAGGAACGTGGTCAGCATGTGATTCAGTGCTTTGGACAGAGGTGGGTTTTTAGTTTTAAACTGACATATTGTAAAAACATTTCTAGGGCACAACTCATGTCTAATATGGAGATTTCTCCCTTCCTCTCTTCCTGTTTCTCTTAATGTCCTATCTCTTTGGAATAGCTCTCATTCCAAGCCTCTGGCTTGTTTTCTCTCTTCCTTGATTTTTTGCACTTTCTCCTTCTGTCGCCTCTTTCACTCTTTCCTCCCTTTCCCCCTCTACTCTCTTCCCTCTGAGGACAGGCTCTTCACTGTCTCTCTCGTGGCTTTGGGCATTTTCTGGGCGCGCGCTCCCTTCCCACTCTTCTAGGCTTAGTCACTTGTTTTGGATCTCTGTCTGTTTTTTTCTCTCTCCCCCTTGCTACTTCCACCCAGCCCACCCACCACTGCCCAACAGTCAGCCAAATGGCTCCAGTTTAAAAAACTCCTCCCAGGGTTCTTTTCGTTCACCGAGTGTCGGCTGCATGTCCGGAGCTCCAGCTGCTTGTCATGAACCACTACTCAGCCCCGTCCACACCAGATGGCTTCTCTAGGCTGGGGCGGGGGCGGGGAGGGGGGTTGGTGTTGTGGAGTGGGCAGGAGGGAGCCCGGTGCGGGAGGAGGGAATAATGATTCGCAAAGATAGAAAGATGAAACTGTCACGCGCTCTTTCTCTCCCCGAAGCTCCTTTAAGGAGGAAAGATCAATGTCTATAAAAGTTTTAAAACCTTGATTCACGGTGGCCTGGGAGGCGGGCTCTCCTCCCGCCATTCCCTCTCCGGCAGCCCAGCCTCCCGGTCGAGTCTTTTGCCTGTTTGTGCCCTCTGGATTTTCTTGAAAGAGAAACAGTTCTATCAGCTTTTCCCTTGGCCCCCTCCAGCAGTATTGGCAAATCTGCAGTTAAGAATAAGCCTCTTTGCTTCACAACGAGGCCAGATCTTTAGAGCTGGGCCAGCATGCTTTTTTCTTCTGTGGGAAAGCAGAGGATAAGGCAAAAAGCCTGGAGCCCAGAAGCATCAAGATGGAATCTTTGAAAGGTTTCCCTCCTGCCAGGCGTTGTTCACACAGGCGGAAAATGCAGCATCCCTGGGAACCTGTCCCAGGTGTGACCCACGGGGACCTTGTGGGAGGAAGGAGGGGCCTGTCCAAGGTTCTGCTCCCTTGACTGCACCTGGTCGTCGTTGCTCCAGAGCCTTGGCCTGTCTTCGTGGCCTTCACCCCGACCTGCGCCCCAGGAGGCAGGATGGAGGTGGACATGGGGAAGCCTCCTGCCTGGCTGGTGGGAGGCCCTGCTATGGCTTCAGTGCTCACGAGGAGCACAGCTTGGTTTTGACCATGTATGTGTGTCTGGTGGCAGGGCCCACCCCTTAGCTCATTCCATCCTCAGCTGGCATTAGTAAGGTGTTTGACGCAGGGTGAGGTTGCCCACAGCTCACCTGTGAGAGTGTGGGCAGAGAAAGGGGGGGAGTTGCATGATGTTCACCACGCCCATCTCACTCTGCAGGGGCGCGAAGGTGGAAAGTGAACTGATGACTGCTTGGGCTTTGACCAGGGTGACCAAGAAGGGATGGGCATATTTCGGTTGGCTCTGTAGGCAGGAGGAGAGAATACAGAAGCAGAGTCAGGACAGCTGTAATCATTATTATTACATGTTATATACTACAGTCTGTTCAAATCATTTCATATAGTACACCTTTTTTTGAGGATAAGCCTGTGAAACAGACACAGCAAATTCTCTTATCCACATATCACAGGAATTGGGAGGTTAAGTGACTGGTCCAAAGTTTGCACTGCTAGCAAATGGTAGAGCTGAGTCCTATCTTGACCCATGCCTTGATGTGTTCTGCTTAAATCTCATGATATTAAGCAGGCTGGGACAGTGAGGGAGCTGACACAGCTGGAGACTGGCCAGACATCTTTCTTTTCATGCAGCCCACGGGCTCTCCATGTGGCTTTGCCATGTGGACTACTTGGGCTTCCCCCCAGCATGGCAGCTTCAGGGCAGACAGACTGCCTGCGAGGCAGCTTGGGGCTCTAGCAGCAGTGTTCCAGCCAGCACCGCAGAAGCTGCATTGCCTCCCAGGCCCTAGACTTAGAAATCATATGGCGTCACTTCTGCCATAGTCTCAAGCCTCCAGAGAGAGGAAACACAGACCACGCCATCCAGGACTAGATGGTGTGCTGAGCTCCCTGAGGGCAATTGTGGACCCCTGGGCAGCAGAGAGGTGGAGACCCAGGGTCAGACTCTGAGTCTTACATTTGAAAAACTCCACCCAGCATGAATAACACGGCAATGGCATCTCGAGAGTAGGCGAAAACTCAAAGTGCAGTTGGCTGACGTCGAGGAGGGCCCACAGCGGGGAGCAGGGTATCCCAGTGAGAGATGGAATGTATTAGCTCAGAAATCGAGGCTCCAGTAGCCTGTGCTCCAGTCTGGGAGGCAGGAACAGAGAATCCGAGGTGTGATAATGGTCCTCATAGGGTGATGAGGACTGAATGAGGCCAAGAGTCTGAGCACTCAGCATTGTGCGTGGCACATAGGAATGCTCAACAAACATTAGACTGTTATTCTTATTGTTGTTGTTATTGACCTCTCTTTCCTCAGAAGGCGGTTGTTGGTGTTGGTATTATTTGGTCTGACGGTATAAGCAGAACCATGGTTCTAAGAGACCTGTTGTGAAACTGGAAACAGAGCCCATGATACTCTACCTCTAAGCCTGATCATGTACCACTAATAATTTAGAATTTATAGTTTCAAAATGATACTATTAGATCCTTCAACTTCCCATTGAGCTAGGTAAACAGATCATCTTTATACCCCCAATTTCCAGAGGAGGCTCAGAAAATTCACTGACATCTAAAAATCTTGTACCTAATAAGTAACTGGATAAGAACTTAAATCCAGGGCCTCTGATTCCAGATTAGTCCTGTTTTCTCTGTGCCCTCCTGTGTGCCTAGGGATTAGACAAAAGTCCTTAACTCCCTCTTGGCCTGAGACCAGAGCAGGGTGGAGCCTGCCGACGACGGCAGGCCAGGTGGTCTCAGCTGCCGTGAGAGGAGGCCACAGAAGCTGGGGACTGGACAGAGTGACGGTGCTTCCTTATACCCTGCTTCTCCTGAGAGGAAGTGAGGGCAATGCAGGGAGGACACAGTAGCTGCTGCTAACCCAGCATTAGTGCTGCTGTGATCTGAGGGCAATGGCTTCCTGACTGGGGGCCTTGGGACAGCACCACACCCTTGGAGTTGAAGGAGATAGCAAACTTCCCTCCCAAAGTCTTTGCGGAGTTTCCCTTAGCAGGGACTTCATGTCTCCTTCCTCACTGCAGACATGTTTCTGTAAATTTATTCCTGTCGCAGAATAGAGCCCGGCTTTAAAGCTGCCCAGATGTGAACCTTACTCTCTCCCTCCCCCTCCCTCACATAGTGTTAAAATGTGGGCATGTAAAACACTCCCACTTCACTGAATATCTGTGTCCCAGAAGCATGGCGTGTCTGTCCTTTCTGTAACCTGATGGAATGGGATGTCTCTGAACTGTGGCCAAAGCCCCCAAACCGAGGACAGTGGGAAAGACTGTACCCGTAATCTAAGAAAAGCAGCCAAGAAGCTGCTGATTAGCCCCTTCAGGGTGTGTTAAGAGGTGGCCAGACCGGCTCGTTGCGTTTCATCTGCACCATCCCGTGCTGTCCATATAAGCGGAAGGTTCAGGTTCATGGAAAAGGCGTCGCTGAGTGGTAAGCTGAAGACAGGGTGGGGACATTTCCCCCTTCCTTCCCATACTGTGCTCTCAGGTCAGCAAAAACCAAGAAAATACTCACCAGATCTCCCCTGAAATTGGGTCCCTGCCCTGACCTCTGCATTTTAGAGAGACCCTCTCAGAAACTCCTTCAGCATATTCCTACCCATGGAGCGGCTTTCTGTGGCATTAGGGCACAAGTCCTCCTGGAGTTCCCCTCCCCTCTATATTCCAGGTGTCCGGGTCTCCCAGGGTGCCTTCCAGGCCCTGCCGAGGTCCGTTAACCCAGGGTGGACTGAGCTCAGACCTGCACCAATGTGTGGCTGGGGGCTGCAGTTTTGGGTGGACGTGGGCCAATCCTGGATGTGCAGCCTGGGTGGCCACATGCGTATGCCCGAGGCTCTTCAGGTATGGGAGGGAGGTGAGGGCAGGGGGAGAAGTAGAGCAGGCTGTCAGCCAGAGGCAGGGTCTTGGGATGGGAGAAATGTCTCTCTCAGATTCAGATTCCAAGAAGGCTGAGAATTCTATTTCAAACTGACCTTCCAGGCCATCATGAAGGTATATTCATCAATGATATTTTATTTAACAGTGCTATTAGTTAACTAGATTTGTGACTTTAAAGCATTGGAATATTTGGCATGTGGGCCTCTCTACTTGGACTCTTACCCTGGGTCCTGCAATGTCAGGGGTGGGCGTACCACTCATGGAGATTGGGGCACATGCAAGAAGGGAGGCTGGACTCTTGCTCTCTGGTCGAGCTTCAGAAGAGCAGAGGCTCACTCCATGCCTTGGGAGAGGTTTGCCCTTCCCCCTGAAAGTTGGAAGGAGGGAGCAGATAATGAACTCAAAGCCTGGAGCATGCCTGGAGTACTCTAAAGTAAAGAGGCTAACTGAAATAACCCAACATAGCAGGGCAGGGAAATAAGACGTCTGTGGGCAGCTTGCTTCCCTACCATGTGGTGTGGCAATCATGAGTGTGCTTCCTATGGACCAAATGGATGCCTCAGTGCCTTCAGGGGCCCTTAGCAGGAGGACTTCCTGTGAGTGTAAGGGGGGAAGAGGGGAAGCTAGGGACAGGGAAAGAGCTGTGGGCATTCCCAAAAGGTCTGCCGGAGTGTTCCTCAACCATATCACAGAAATGTATAGAAAGGAGGTCTCTTGTGTGGGTCCTTAGAAGCAGCATTTGGATGCTGTGACACAGAGAATGTTCATAGGCAAGAGATTACTGCTAAGAGCGCCACCAAGCAAAAACCTTGAGCACCTTCTAGGTCCTACAACTCTGCTGTGACCAGAAGGCCCAGAAGTAGGGAGGAGGAGTGATGGGTAAGAACATTCCCACATCCCTCTCCACTTACGACCCAAGTGGAGTCAGTGCTCAGCTACAGGAAGAGGAAAGCTTTAATGTGGATGGAGAGAGAAGTTTTGACTTGGGCAAGGCTTTTTAACACCTGAAAATTTTTTAAGTACCCAAATGAGACTTGTTCTTATAGGTGGAGGCAGCCCATAAAGCTGTAGGTTAAACCCAGAATGTTGTAGGGTTGGGGAAGGAGATCTCGTGGGGCTTGTGATGGGGGAAAGAGAAACTGGCCTTCTTTTGCATCCCAAGTTCTTTAACTTGTTTACGCTGCCAAAGATTCCATGCTCACAATAAGTTAACACCAAACTAGTGTTCCTTGGCCTTGACTCTGACTCAAACACCCTTTTACAAGGAAATGGGTATTGACCAGATAACTGGTCCTTGAGTATGAACCCCTGCCCCTCTCTTCAGGTCACCTGCAAGATGAGAATGATGGTACCTACTCGTGGAGTTAGGAGGATTACAGTCAGGGAGGTGCCCAACATGAGCAGGTGCCCAGCAAACAAACACTTATTGCCCTACCCTTTCTCAACCAGGCAATGAACATGGTTCAAGAGGAGAAATGTGAAAATGCTCAGTTTTGTATGAGCAATGCCCCTGACTCAGTCTCTGCAGCCTTTCCTGGAGTGGCTCCTTCTGTGTTGCACTGTGCTCTCGAGTCTGTGTCTGGACGGTGAGCCTGACCCTTTCTGCTGTGTCTTCACTGAAGTTTTATGGTCATGCTGAAAAGAGCAAAAGTTGCTGGCTCAGCCTCTTCTTTTACTGCTCACAATTAATATGCCGTTTCCTAATCAATGTGTATCGATGCATTATTAATTCTAGCATGATGATTGTGTGACCAAAGGTTACCTCTGGCACTGGCTCTTCTTACTCTGTACACACTGTTTCTCAGTTCAGGTTTGAGCACACTGGGCTCATTGATTCCACCCGAGTCATTGGGAAGGATGGACTGTCAACTAAGGCTCAGTGGATGCCAACCTGGAAGTTTGCGAATCCCCTTTTGGGAGTAGGCTGTGCCTTTGAGGCTGAGCATGGTGAGAAGGGAATGTGCCTCTATTTTCCTTGCATTTTATTGCTCTGTATTAAAAGATGCCTCTTCACTTGTCGGACCAGAACGACACTGTTTCATTAAGGAAGGGCACATCTGAACCAGACAGCAACCAGCTTAGACCGGACCAAATCGCATTACTTCCATTTCCTTTGGGCACTTACTCCTTGCCTACTCTCCTCCACCTCTTCCTCTCTGTCTCTGTTACTGTTTGGTTCAGAAGAATGTGGCTGCCATCACAGGTGAGAGGCTGTAAAGAAGAAACAGCGGAGGTGCTCAGGGAACTCAGAGCCACAGAGTAGCAATTGGCATGGATAGGTGGTGATATCAGAGTGGCCTGGGTCCCCCGGTGGAAGACCGAGGTGTAAAGAAAGCTAAAGGAGGAAAGCTGTGGTCTTTCTGTAACCAAACTCTTGTCCTGTGAGTTGCTGGGTGGTGTAGAAGGGTTCATTATGGAGGAACCTTGGCATTTCTTGGCCATCACCACAGATGAGACCTCAGCTTCTGGGGTGTGTCTGCTCAGCAGTCCCAACCTAGGGGCTGCTCTTTTTGGTGGCCAGATGGCAAAAGGGCACTGGTGGATCAGAGGCATTGCCCTCCTCTCTCCCAGCTCAGAAGGGCTGGAGGAAATCAGCTCCCCAGGGTGTGTAAGCAAGCGCTGTGATTCTGGGAGGGTGTAGTTGGCCATGGCTCCAAGAGAGTCCTCCGGGAGCCAAAAGGCCTGAATGATGGTATTGTTGTATTTGAATATCTCTGAGGAGCTGTCTGAAAAAAAAAAAAAAAAAAAAGAAGAGATAAAGTTGAAATGTTAAACGTTTCCAACAAAAGCTATTAGGGGAGAATTTCCTGACTCAGCACTTGTTGACATTTTCTAAGGCTTTTCACAGACAACATAAGATTACTTTGTGTGTGTGTGTGTGTGTGTGTGTGGTTTTTGTTGTTGTTTGTTTTGTTCTGTTTTTTTTTTAAAGCTTTTTAGTTTCCATTGATGAGAGGGTTGTGCAATCCAGGGGCTGAGGCCTTGCCAGGAAAAGGCGGTGACCAGTCCTTGACCACTCTTTCTCTGTGCCGGAGAAAGCCCGGCCTGGCCCGGCTTGCACTGGCCTCTGCTGAGGTTTGACTCTCATCCCAGCGCCCCAGAGCTGTTCTCCAGGTAACTCCACAGCTCAAGTCTGGGCGGTCATTGATTTCTCAGCCCTGGGGAGCCCTGGTTTGATAACCCACATGCCATATGGCCCTTCACTTTTGTTCTGGGTGGAATTGTGCCCACCCATTTGCATGTTGAAACCCTAACCTGTGTCCTTATGAAAAGGGGAAATTTGGAGACAGACCCATACACAAAGAGAGTTCTATGTGGAAGGTGAAGACAGCCATCAGGGCGATGCTTCTCTATGCTGAGGAATGGCCAAGATTGCCAGCAAACTGCCAGAGGCCAGGTGAGGGTCTGGAGCAGGTTCTTCCTCACAGCCTCAGAGGGAACCTGCCCTGCTGGCACCTTCGTCTTGGACTTCTAGACAATGCATTTCTATTGTTTAAACTCCCAGTCTGTGGTACGTAGTGACGGTAGTCCTAGCCAACTAGTACAACTGTGTTTTAGAACAAAATGAGTTTGACCACTCGGCATTAGCAGAACCAAACACTAAACACTAATTGCAGTGGAGAAATATTGGCTATTTTACTAATGAACGGGACCACCCAGGAGACTGGGGAGCTAATGCTGAAGACCTCAACCTCTCTGATAGCATGGAGGTTACAGATTATATTGGGAAAAATCACAAGACACCATTGGTAGGGGTAGGGGTTTGGGGTCGTGCTGGGAGCTGATTGGCCTGAGGTAGGGTAAGGGTCATAAATCACTTCTTCAGGTCTTGAGAACAGTTCTGAAGTCTCTTCCAATGTGCCTCCATCTGGTTTCATGGGGGTTTTGTACCTTAGGGCTCAGCTGAAACACAACTTAGGTCAAGACGTTATCTTTAGCCTGCAGAGGTCCAGGCCTTGCGATCTTTACTCAGGGGCAGGCCGCCGTCCTCCGCCGCCTCAGGGGTTTCTGGTTATAGGGGAAAGTCCAGGTCTCTGGGGGCGGGGGGCATGGAGAGAGAAAGATGATTTCTAGAGCTATGATTTCAAGCTAAACTTAATCAGTCATAGGACCCTCAGTTTGACGAGGCAGTCTCTGCCTCCCTGTGCATGGTTTCTCCTTTGTCCCTTCCTGGCATTCCTCCTTCCTCCAGCCTTCTGTTATATCGTGTTGGATTCAAACATGCTCTGGTGCCAGACTAGGACTTACAGCTCTGCCATTTACTAGTTGAGTGTCCCCAGCCTCTTTATGCCTGTGTTTCCTCTTCTATAAAATGAGAACAATAATAGCGATCCCGACCTCGTGGAATACACGAAAGACTTGACGTAAGCCTTGCCTGAGTGTGAGCAGTGTGCAATCACTGTACACAATCTGAGTCTGAAGTCTGAAGTATGTCGAGCGTCTACTGTAGGTACACGCTGCCTGCGGTGCTGTTGGTACTGCAGAATTGAGTCCCAAGGTATGATAAGACTTTATTCCTGTTCAACTTTATCACTTCCGAGAGTTTATAAGCTAATTGGAGACATATAACACTTGTAGGAAACAGTTTGCAATACAAAGCATTATGTGATTATAGGATCACAGGATCATTGCTCTGTCTCAACGAAGTGGTACTTGACCCTGGGAGCATGCGAAACCCCACTGGGGGTGCTCTGAAAATACACCACTGTCTGGGCCCTTTCCCCAGACCAGCTACACAGAATTTCTGAACCTTGAGTGAATGGATGGATCTGTCTGTACTTCCATTTCCTCATCTGCAAAGTTAGGGCGATACTCGTATCCACTTCAAAGGGCTGTGGTGAGAATGAAATGAGTTAATGCATGTAATGCTTGTAACAGTGCCTGCCACATAGTAAACACTCAATAAATGTGAGCTCTTGTTCAAACATTGCACCCAGTAGACTCACTCCAGTTTTACAGTATGTTTGTTGATTCCTATTTGCTTGAAAAACCTCTGAGAATAACTTCCTCCATCACCCCTCCCATGTAAAGGCTGTGGAAGTTTTAGAGCACTCCTTGTTGATAAGGAAGATTATCTGGCTACAGGACCTCGGGAGGAGAAGGGGGAGGGGAACCTGTGGTTTGACATTTGAGGACCCCCATATTTTTTGCAGATGTCAAGGCAGTACATGATCTTAAGTTTAGGTCTTGCATCACGCCTTCTTTCCCCCACCCCCATTCCAGGGCTTCCCTATTCTCTCTCCTAATTCTCAGGCTGCGTGTTTAGGGTCTGAGACAGAGGACAGGAGTTCAGATGCTGTCCCGGCCACTCACCAGCCGTGCCATGGTAAGTGAGGTTCTTGACATCTCTCAGCCTCAGCTTCCTTCTCCCTTACAAACCAGAAAACAGAAATGCCTTTTTCAATGCCTCCGTTTGATATTTAAATGGAAGCCTGAGACGCACTTTCTCCACTTTCCACAGTGGAAAGTGCTCAGTAAATGTCATCCAGGTGGCCTAACTCTGGTCTTGGCATTTGGGGCCGGAGGGTGCTCTTGGTGGCTGGGTCTTGGAGCTTATCTCAAGATGAGATGATGTCACCTCTGCGAAGGTAGCGAGGACAGGACTGAGCCCCGAGAAGCTTGGCCTTGATAAGGCTCTAGCTGAGGTATCTTTTCTTTCCCAAGAATCTCAGGGTCTCAGGCCAGCAAACTTGTGCACTCACGCTTCGAAAAAGCACAACAACAATAGCTGCTGGGCCCACACGTGATTCCCTTATCTCCCACCGTTGGCCTGTGCCAGCGCAATCGATTGTTCCACTGTCTAGTTTGGTAACTTGGAAACTGTGCTGAGGATCTATGATAACCAGTTGGCTGGAACTAATATCCTTTTGGAGGTAAGGCGGAAAAAAGGAAAGCAACATGACATAGACAAGGGACAGCCAATTCTCTATATTTTAGCAGAAGGAGATCGAGTTTTTGGAAGCAGGCAACTAGAAAGAGAATATTGTTCTACTTCCTTCTTTTTTGTTCATTCTCTGGGCTCACGTTTCCAAGAGCTTTAATTTTCAAAACTTGAACAAGAAAGGGTATTAATCTTAAATGTCTCCCATTAATCACCAAGTCCAACCCAGTGGCGAGAGAAAGATGACTCACTTCCACAGTTGATTTCTTGGTAATGGTGGGTCAAGGCTTGCCCTTACATTTCCCCTCCTGTCTGGCTAATGGAGAAAGCTTCCCCTTAGGAAGTACCCATCCTGGAGCAATTTTTCAAGGGGAAATTGCAGACAGGAATAGCCACTGACATGAAAATATTTCTCGTAGGAAAACAAGGTGAGCAGAATAGTGTAGTGATCATAAATACAGACTTTCCCTTTGAGAGTTGTTGTAGAACTAAATAAAAGCACATAATTCAGTGTATGACATATTAAGTAGGTCTGCAATAAGCAGTCAATATTTACTCCCCCATGTCTATGTGCCAGACGCTGATGAGCATGTAGCTGTTGCCATTGTTGGCTCCTCCCCATATTTTATGTAATAGTTGCCATTATTCCCCCCTCCCACCCCATTCCCCCCGGTTTGCAGGTAGGAAAACCAAAGCTAAGTGACTTGCCCAAGGTCACCTAGATAGTGAGAGATGGAAGGAGGATCTCTCCCACCCCACTCCATATTGTCACAATATGTATTTGTAGGATTATGTACCTTCTTCTACCCCAATGACCATGGGATGGTTAGAAGAAAATTAGTCATGCTTTACCCATGAGGAAATAAATCTATCCGCCCACTGCTTTTGCTGACCAACATCCAAGTCCTTCTCTTGAAACTTAGAACTCTACAGCTTTAGTAGCTCAGAGCATCTCCCCATCCTCTCCCCATCCCCTCCCACCCCTGGCAGCATTCCAGGGGTTATGATGCTCTTTAAAGGATTTTAAAGGGATGCCCTTTCTGGCCCTGACAAATTTCATCTCGTAAATGTCAGACGAACTGCTCTGTCACCCAGCAGGCAGCCTGTCCAGGATTCTCCGTCAGTGCTGGGTCCTGGTGGAACCAGGAAGATGCAGAGGATGTGGTGTGGTGGAGGGGCAGTCCAGGTGTGCATGCTCTGGAGGGTTTCAGGGAAGGTTTCCAGATCCTGGGGCAGGAGGTAGTGCCCTGGGATTGCTTCAAACCCTGGGGATACTCTGAGCAGTGAAAAGGCAAATTCATTTTCATGTGGTTGCAGAGAGCCCTACTCTCTAAGGAAGTTTACAGAGATGCGAGTCTAACAGTTTCTATAAAATGCCTGTGCTTCCAACTGACAGAATCTAGAAAAGCCTCATGGGGTTGAAATGACCCAATCTAGTGACTCTAAGTGAGGCTTTGGTCACCCTACGAGCCATCCTGTATTTACACGGTTGCATGCGGGTGAGGCTGAGCAGAGAGCATGTTCAGGAACACCTTAATGATGTCAGGATGCTTTTCATTGCTCATTTATCACTTAACAGCTCCGATTTGTAATGTGCTACCCGCGTTCTCCCTTTAGCGCAGACAATGCATTCTTTCAACAGTGTGCGGCTCAGTGGGAAGAGCTCTGCTGAAAGCAGCGCTGTGGTGCCTGCAGCCTGCCCCTGTGGGGAGGAGGGGCATGTGGGGGGCAGGTGGGGACCAGATGCCTGGCTGCAGCCCGACTGGGGGATGAGCACATGGAACAGCCACTTCTGGTTCCACTTACTCATTTTTCTGTGCTGAAAGGTGTCATATAAATGCTAAATAGAACAGAAAGAGATGGGGTCTATCTATTTGCATTTCGTCTAATGTGAGCAGATGCGGATAGAAAAGCAGCTTAGCCACGACTGTTCACCTGCCCTGTCAGGCCTAACGCCTTCAGTTCGTTTCAACGCAGCCCACGTCAGTTCCGCTCCAGCGCTGTGGCAGACACGGTGTGGGGTACAAGGGGCGCACGCCCTCTGTCCTCAGTGGGTTTATAAAACTTGTTGGGTAGACAAGTTTAACCACAGGAACCATCTGAGGACAATAGAACCAAGCATATGGTTAAGTAGTAAGGCGTGGGAAACAGATGAAGTGGTGGAGGAGACCACAGAAGAGACAGCCCCATGCACTCTGGCTGGACAGATGGGGTACTTAGCGCTAAGGGACAGGACTTGTCCTATGAATGGCAAGGGGGTAGATGGGCGGAGAGGGTGACTGGAGATGGTCTCAGCACACCGCAGGACCTTCCCATCTGCAGCCCTTCTGCCCACACTCTTCCTTTCTCTTTTCCCTTTGGATGGCAGGGTTTGCCTAGTCTCTTAGGACTTGGCTTAAATGTCCCACCTCTAAGAGGTCTTCCTTGGCTATTTTGCCTGAGTAGCAGGCCGTTGCACTGCACTGTTCTCTGTCGGTGTATCCTATTTTTCCCTACCTCCACTTACCACAGTGGGTAACTAGGTGCTCGCCTGTTGCTCTCTCCCCCCTCGGACGGCATCCACCACACAGGCAGGGACCCCGAGCCTCACATTGATTCGTCGTGACTGTATCCACAGACAAGCGCATTGCCTGGAGCCTAAGAGGTGCTCAGTAAATACTTGTTGAATGACTGAGTGACATTTGAAGAAAGTCTCATTTAGCAAATGTATTTGTTGGCCAATTGAATCCAAGCTTTTGTCTTATATTCCAGGAGGAAAATCTATAGATTCCATAGAGTTGGCATGGAGCTGGATGTCTTTCAAGAAAAAAGAGTTTTCATTAAAACATACAACCACAACAAAGCAAGAAAAACAGAGCAATTGATATAAGCATGCCAGTCAAATCTGCATGTTAAGAAATAGAGGAAAAAGAAATAAAAATTTATGAACAATTGCACTGGGGCCTTGCATAGACATGACCCACTATTATGCATAATACAATGCATGGCATTTTAGTCTTGGATCCTGTCCAAAGTGGTTTATTACTGAGTGAAGCAGGAGAATCTTGTTAAAACACAGCTTTATCTAAAACATGGTCCCAGACAGGGACCTAGCAAACAATGTTACAGGGAGGGTCCACTATGGTTGTAAGAAAGAGGTGGGGTTCTCATTTCATTCTCTGTTCAACTTCTTGCTTTGAACAAATGGGTCACCTGGATTATTCTCCTTTTAAAAAACAATTCTTGTATTTGATGAGGATCGGGAAATTCATGTCAGCTCTAAGACAGGAGGGAAAATACTTTCAAAAGGTAAATGTCCTTGGGTACACAGCTGATTGCCTTTTTATTCAAATTTAATCTGAGCAATATGACATTTTCATTCTAGAAGTTAGAAGCTATGGATCAGGGATATCTTCAAATTTTCTTGAATAATTAAAAATAATCTTTATTCACTTCTGTCAAATTTCATTTGGGAAAAGACAAGGGTAGGGGTTAGGGGAGGGGGCACGACCAGAAAATATAACTTAATGCTTGCTTTGTGCAGTTAGCATCTTGCCATTTCTTATGCAATCTCACCAGCAGAACAAGAAAGTTTGCATGACTTTAAAAATTGTTCCTTCTCACTCCCCCACGCCCACCTGCCATCAGCTCAGGAAAGTCAAATTGTCTGTAGAAAAATACTTTCTAATATTGAAAACAATCTCCTGATGGACTGTGGCATATTCTCAAAGCTGCCATGCAGGCCTTTTTTTTTTTTTTTTTTTTTTCAGGAGCTTTAAAATTGTACAGATCAGTTACTTTATGATTTATAGAATATGAAAAATACAGCTGGTTTTGAGTTAAACATTTTTGTCGAGCTTGCCTATGATATTCTTCTTAATAGTAATAAGACCATGGCTCACGTTCCTAACCATTATGGTTGGGTTGGGTGATGGTCACAAGCTTGGCTTCATGAAATACCAGTTCCTGGACTGACCCCTAATAATAGACCCTGCCCCTGGCCTGGGTCTCCTTTCTTGGGCAGAGAAGAGAGGCTGCTACTGCCAAACTCAGGATCGCTGTGAGGTGTCTGTTTCTTTTCTACCCTTCCTTAGTCCCGGGTGTTGTGTGCAGGACATTGATCTATCTTCACAGTCTCTGCCTACAGTGTGTGCAACTGTGCTAGAACGGAGCTTTCCCGAGCCAGACCCTCCCAGGGCTGTCCAACCTTTTGGCGGCTCTGGGCCACACTGGAAGGAGAACAGTTGTCTTGGGCCACACGTTAAATATACAAACACTAACAAAAACTGATGAGCAAAGAACAGGTTTTAAGTAAATTTACGATTTTGTGTTAGGCTGCCTTCACAGCCGTCCTGGGCTGCATGTGGCCTGTGGGCTGTGGGTTGGACACCCGTGCTAGACCATAAGTACATACAGATTGAACCCTGTAAAATACTATAAACTGAATCCTGTAAAATACTATAAATTGAAGATCATTTTGTAGTGTGGGTATAGTCAATTATAAAAAGCAATGTGATTTTAAAATTGTCTTTGGTCCTGGCTGTTGTGTGGCTCATTTGACGTGAGTGTCGTCCTGTGGATCACAAGGTCATGGGTTCGATTCTTGGTCAAGGCACATACTCAGGCAGCCAATTGATGTTTCCCTCTCTCTCTGTCTCTCTCTGTCTCTCTCTCCCTCCCTCTTCCTCTGTCCCTCTCCCCCTCTCTCCCTTCCTCTCTCTCCAAAAGCAATGAAAAAAATTGTCCTTGGGTGAGGATAAAAAATTAAAAATTAAAAATAAAATTGCCTGATCTCTAAACACTGGAACTGAAATTTTTTTCAATCTTCTTTATATACTTGTGTTACCAAGACCTGTAATATTTGGTCAAGTTACATTAATAAGAATAATGATTATGAAAGATGGGCTGTTGTTGAGATTTACATAGAAGTTGTTAGAGAATGGCTGTCAAGAGTGGGGTATCTCTGTGGATGCAGAGCCTGAGGTTCATTCCTTCTTACTCACTACCTTTAGAGCTTGTTCTCCCTTCTTCAGAGGCACGCACTCCCGACACCTAGATCCCACAGCTGTGAAAGTGGGATCTCCAGCACGGACACCTAAGAGACCACATGCGTTCCAGCCTGTCTTCCTGAAGAACTGTCAAGCGCTTCTCGAACTTTTAGGCTTGTGTTTACCATCAGGAAATTAGGAATTATGTAAGTAGATAGAGTGTATTAGGCTTGGGCGTACATTATTGTTAAGCCAGAGAATCAAACGGAAAGAGAACCTAGACTAGAAAAATAGATGAACAAAATAGCATAGAAGACCAAGAAACAGATCAGTACATACGTGGAGCTTTGTCATATACGCTAGAAGTGGTACTAAAATAATCAGTAGGGAAAAGAAAACTTATTAACTTAATAATGATGGAAAAATTTCCAAGTAGGAAAAAATTCAACTGGTTTCCTTCCTCATGCCACACAGGAGAACAAATATAAGAAACAAAATTATGAAAACAATGAGAAGAAAATATAGAATTTCTTCACTACCACAAGAGTAATACAAATGCTTTTTTTAAAGTACCAAAACATGCTTCTCATAAAGGAGAAGGTTTGTAGGTGTAACTAGATTGAATTAAAAACTGCTATTGGACCGAAGGCAGGAGAGAGAGGCGCTGAAGGTAAGGAGTGGTGGGGCCGATTTGCACTGGGTAGAAATCAAGGGTAGGGGTTTCGTATTCAGCGCCTCTAGGGTTGAATTCTGGCTCTGCTGCTTATCAGCTATAAAGACTTAAACGAATTCCCAGTTCTCTCTGGCTGTAGTGTCCTCATTATGTATAACGGGGTCATAACAATCTCTTCCTCACAGATCTGTTAGGAGGTTGGAGCTAATACAGAAAACGCTTATAACACATCCTCTTAGGCTTATTGAGTATATAATAGGAAAATGGAAATGAAGAAATAAAACGTACTGTATATTTATTTAATAGAATATCACGCTGCAGTGATAATAGACGAGTTATGTGTATTAACCTGGATATAATTAAAAAACATGTTGAATGAAAAAAAAGTTGCAAAAACAGCAACATATTTATGAAGGCATATGAGAGATTAAAGGAGAAATATGAACCAGGAGAACCACCAAATTAGTGATAATTGATTATCTCTGGGGAACAAGGGGAATGTGATTCATAAGTTTTTTTTACTCCAAAAGACAAAAATATTCTGAAACAAAAGGATAAAAAAAATCATCATTTGTTAATTCTGAGTCACCGCTAGATTTTTGTAATATTTTGTAAACTTTTCTGTATCTTTAAATTCTTTTTTTTATTCTTTCAAGAAAGACAAAACATATGGGGTTGGGTACCAGGAGATCTGCACGCCAGTACCTGTTTTACTTCTAATTAGCTGTGTGACTTTGAACCAATCACTTAAGCCTTTCTAGATCTTAGTTTCGTCCTCTGGAAATCAAATTAAGAATACTATTTACTTCAAGGAGGGTATTTCTTTTTTGAGAAGTAAATGATATTTAGGAGAAGTTCTATAAATGCTAAAACTTTATTCAAATGTTAGTTAAAATGAAATTGGGTTGTTGAATTGACAGTTACTTAGACTTTCTTGTTCTAATGGCGTAAGTCTGATAGAGGTGTTTTGAGGCAGAAGCAGGGTAATGTCTAAAGTCTGTGAACCAATGGCTGTTAGTGCCGTTCAGCGTGAACAGGAATCCCCAGTCTGGGGTGTGGTGAAGCAATAAACTTTATTTAGTGCAGAACAACTCAGCTGTGATTCAGCTTGGCTGTGAGACGGCCCTGGGGCCAGAAGGCCCTGGGGCCAGGCCCCTCTCCGACTAGGCAGCCCTGCCTCACTCCTCACTGCACCGCTCTTCTCTGCTCCGGGCTGCTTCGTTCTGCGCCCGTCTGCTCTGTCTTGCACTTGTCTGTATTGCTCTGCTCTGGAGAGACATCTTTAGTGTTTTAGCTCAGCCAGGGAAATGCAGTCATCAGCGGAAAGGAAGAGTGCGCTCCCAGAGCCAGAGAGCAGCTGGCTTATATAGACAGAAGTCCCTGCCCCCTGCCCCCTGACTGGTCTGTCCTCATGCAAATGAGGACTCCAGATCTTCGCAGTATGGCTCAAAGGGCACTTTCCTGATTGGTCAGAATGGCGCTCCTCTGATTGGTTGGTGAAGATGTTGATGGGGACATAGCTGTATAGCTCCAACTGGCTGGGGAAAGCCTCAGTCCTATTGGTTGAAAAAGGGTTCCAGAAACTTCTTTATAAGGGCTGGCTCAGATGGCAGGAACACAATGCAGGCGGGCAGTTCAGTGCGGAGGCAGGTAGTTCAGTGCAGGCTTCTCCCTGAAGTGCAGTATTTATGTGAGGCCCCTGTGCATAAGTGGCTGTGAGGCTCTGCTTTTTAAAATTTGAGCCCAGTCAGCCACCAGGAGCCCTTCGTAGTAGGTGTCTTCTTTCTCAGGGTTCACAAGACCTACGCTCTGGGGCTGGCACCTGACTTGTAGCAGAGACTCCGGATGCCTGCTCAGTATTGAGTTTCTCCCGTTCCTTGCTAGCAGAGCTCTGATTTTAATCTGGGCAGTGATATGCCTCGATATGGAGACATATTTCCTGGTCTCCTGTAAGTAGGCGCTATTGGTTGGGTTTCTAGAAGTCTTCAAGAATGCTACCTCAGTTGGGAGGGGTCCATTTTCACTCTTCTTCTACCTCCTTTTTCTCTCTCAGAAAGTATAGAGCATGGCTGCCATTTCAACAGCTATCTTAGACCATGGGGTGACCTGGAAGATGTGAACCATATGCTAAATCTGATGGAGAAGAAAGATTAAAAGTGTCTGGGTCCCTGATGACGGTGGAACTGCCATTACAGCCTTGGGCTGCCCACTTCAGGACTTCTTTCATGTGGGGGAAAATAAACTTGTATATTATCAAGTCACTTATTTGGGCTACTGCTATATGCAGCTGAATGTAATCCTAACGGATATGTATTTGTTATTCTGAAGATAGTATTTTCCTCCAATGCGTTGTGAATAGGTAAACTAGGAAGGACGAAGACACTGTCTCTGTGCCAGCTATGGACAGAGAGGAAGCACTCATTTGCTCCACCTTCCTCACTCCCCTCTCTCATTGCTTTGATGGCTTTCAAGGGCGCGCCTCCAGAGGAGACGAAGCTCAGGGAAGGCAGTGTCCAGGCTCTGTGTACTTTAGCTGTGTGCCTCAGCTCCCACGAGGCCATCCATGCCCCGTTGGTGAGTGGGGAGGAACTCCTCCCATAGTGGTCTGAGATCAGATTCTACTTGTCGCCGCTGGACAATGGATGTAGATGAAATAGTTCTTCTCAGAAGTAGAAAGCAGAACAAAGACCATGATTATAAGTTCTTTTTTGCCAAATCTTGCACTTATTATGTGATCCAAAGCTTTCTGTGGCTTGATTCTGGAAGTTGCAATGGGCACCCTGTAGGGAAAACATTATACCAGTTATGAATGAATACTAATTAGTACTAATGGTTAAGCAAGACCTCAGCCAAACTCTGGACACATGGAGAGCTAGATTATTATTTTTTTAATGTAGCAGGAAGAAGAGAGACATAAGATGTTCCCCTTAAGCTTTAGCAATAAAGAGGGCATAAAAAGGATTCATCGGCCCTTCGGAACTATGTGTAATAATGCAAGGTCCCAAATGAGAAAGTCTCTGGAACTTAACGTGATAGCTCCAGCAAAAAAGTAATTAAAAAAAGGAGAGAGAGAGAGAGAGAGGGAGAGAGAGAGAGAGGGAGAGAGAAAGAGAGAGAGAGAGAGAAAGGAAGGAAGGAAGGAGGGAAGGAAGGAAGGAAGGAGGGAAGGAAGGAAGGAAGGAAGGAAGGAAGGAAGGAAGGAAGGAAGGAACCCTCTAACAATCTTTCTCTCCCTCCTTGAGTTAAATGGAAGCCCTTTGCTGACACAGGATTAGTTAGTTCTGCGATGATGAGCGAGGGTTGACCTACTTGCATTCAGGAAAGAGCCCCAGAGAGGTGAGTTTGCACTCGTCGGAGCAGTGGGTCCCTCAGTGTGTCTTCTGAGCATTTATACATAGCCAGGGAGTTCTGTGCCATCTCCTGGGGAGACCACAGAATCTGCAGGCACTCACGCTCAGGAGGTAACCGGAGCCGTGTTGCTAGCCTTATCTGAGTTTTCATCCGGATTCTGCACTTATAAGCGGTGGGCCGTTGGGTAAGCCACTTAACATCTTGTAGTCTGCTTTTCCTCATTTCCAAATATTGGGGCTATAACCTCTCCTGTGAAGAGTTGTTAGGAAAAATGAAAGAGCAATTGTAAGTAAAAATGCTTGGTAGAGGGCTTGACGCAGAGCGGCACCTCAGTAAACGTGGCTTTTGCCCCACAGCTTTCCTCTTTCTCGCTCTGGTCAGGAGTAATTGGAGGCGTCCCGGGCTGCCCCGCTGAGGTCGTCCCAGGAGCTGCGGTCATGGGCAGAGAACAGCAGGCAGAGGCCCGGGCATTGCGAGGGCAGGGCAGCAGGAGACGTCCACCTGATGCCAGCAAAAGGGGGTGCAAGGCCGTAAAGATTTTAAAAACAGTTATAAAATGGACTGAAATGTGATTTGATTTTCACTATCACCATGTGCCCCGATTCTAAATAATGTAATGATAAAATATCTTCCTTGAAAAAAATTTTTAATGATCTAAATTTTAAATAATAGTGTGGTTATTGTTGAGCTTTAATGCTCTAAGTAACCTTAGAAATTACTGGGCAATTATTTACATAAAATAATATTTATAGCACATTGTAAAGAAAGGATCAAAGTTCACGCTGTAAGGTGGATATAAGACTCTTGACTAAATAGGGTTTTTTCTTTTTATCTAGATAAAACGAACTTTTCCTTTTTTCCTTCCTTCATTCCTTCCAGCAAGATCATACACACAAAGTATAATAAAGAAAAATTTTCACTGCTTGTGAAATTTTAACTGCCTTTTCTGGCTATGTTTTTAAAAATTTTATTTCAAGATTTGGATGAAAATAATTTTGTTGAAGAGAGGAGGCGATATTAAAAATGACTTTCTTTGGGTGTGAAACATATGAGAGAGGCTACTGATCATAGCCGTCCCTGTCCTGAGCACGAAACAGGCAAGGTGGCACGTGGGGGCAAACACAGGGCTCCCTAGTTAACTGAAGAAGAGAAAACTTTCTGTAGGTTCAGGGCGCTGCTTTCTCACAGCCCTGTGGGCTCTAACTGTAAGGACAATAGCAGCTGCAGCAGTCAAAACAAATAGCTTCTCCAGGCATCAGGCAGATATTTCCATCATTTTGTTTCCCCAATGGCCCAGACGCAGACTTCCTTCAGTCTAGTTCAGACAATCCAACAGTCATACCTCAAAATCCACCCACTCGTAGAACTGTGCAGGAAGGAGTGACCACCCTTTCTCTGTGCAGTTCATTGTCCTGTGCGGGGCTTTCTTTCTAATGGCCTTCTGACACTGAATTTAACTTTAATCCTAGCTGGGGAGGAAGCTCTGGGTTCGGCTGGGCAGCCCTGTTATACTATGGATGAGACAGGCTGGGAATGAATTATACTGTAACTCTTTTGCTGCTTAGAGCTCATTAGTTCCCCTCCTCCTCAGCCCCTTCCCTTTAAGGCTATTTAGTTATTTCCAGCTGAAGCTGCTCGTCACCTGGAAGAGCCCCCTAGGGCCCATGTGCTCACCGGAGAATAACCGGAGCTCTTTACGCTCCTGCTGTACGTGCGCGCCTTTGCTGGATGATAAAAGCCTAGATTTGTGTACAGTCAGGGCATGGCCTCTGTCCTGTTGGACTGGGCCAGGCCTGGTCAGTGCGGTCCGTGAGCCACTGGGAGAAGGCAGCTAATCTATCTCCCTGAATTATTATTATATTATATATTGCATTATAATTATATTAACGGGGGTGAACACAAATCCACATCAAACCTGGTTCCTTTTTTAAAGGCCACATTTACAGCCCATTAGCAGTTAGGGCAAATGAGAACAAGGCTGTTGGGGGCAAGTATGCAATTCATCCCAGTATTTAAATGGGTGTAAGTGCAGCACACATACTAATAAAACAGTGAACAAAGGTAAGAAAAGGTCCTGCCCGCTGCCTCCCTCCTTCTCTTTCAGCCTCTCTCCACTTCCATCATCTCTCTCCATCTGTCGTTTGGTGTGTTTTGTGTCTCTTTGACTCTTGTTTTCTCTTATATCCTGATGTATCTCTGTTTTTCCATCAGATTCCTTTCCCTTTTTACAAAATCCTTCTCCTCAATTTAACATGTAGTAACTTAAGGAAATTCTTCCAGAAATTAGACAAAACAAAAAAACTTCACCCCACCGCCCCTCCTTTCAGCACCCCTCCCTTTATTGCAGGCATCCTGCCAGCTCCAACCAGAGCGGTGCACTTGGCCGTGCGGTTAGATTTTTCATCAAGGCTGCAGAATGGGCCTGGTACCGCCTCCCACCTCCCCTGCCATCTGCTTTGGTTCGGGTCCTTGGCTCATTGGCAAAGTTTCAAGCCACTCAGCTGATTCGGTATTCCTTCCACCTCACCTCTGAGAACATGAGTGTCTTCATAAAATGCTGCCTTCTGGTGCTTGTGAAATGAGCAGCCAGAAGCAAATCTTGAGTTCTGAGCATGTAATTTCTACCTGTGCACTGGAGTGTTTCGTAGACCCTAGAGCTGAGGTGCTGGGGTGCCAGGGATATCAGTCTCATTTCCCGCAGCCTCAAGAAGCAGCTGCCTGTGGAGGGGCCCGGCAGCTGTTTAATACACAGAGCAGCGGTGCGTGCCATTTTAGGATGGAAAACAAAGAAGGGGACCCTGCTCAATTGCAGCCACAGGGGGACCGAAGTAGGTAGAATGCAATTACCCTTGATGCACCTCTCTGCCTTTCAACTTCTAGGCAGTTTATGAGTTCCTTCTGATTTAAAAAAAAAAATAAAAAATTATATACGGTCATCATGTCAGCCAAGCCTGGCTTCCACACACAGCTTTAAAATTTGTCTCTGTGGAATCAATGACCCCAGGAGGGAGAAGGTAGACCCTGTGAACCACATTTCTGAAGGCTCTGCCCCAGAGAAGACTAAGAAACTACTTAGGGTCCTCCAAAAAAACCCCAATAAATCAATTTTTTTTCCATAAATGTGTATTTTATGTGCCTGTGGTCAGTGGTACACCAGAGGAAGGATATATATCTTTTCACCTTTCTACTAAAGCAGTAGGTTGTCCATGGATGCAGGAGACTTCTCTACCAATGAGTGACTGCATGAGGGGTTCTTCTTCCTTTAAAATGGACCCTCTAGTCAGGAAGATGATGTTTTGCATTTTCAAAGACATTGCTTAACCCTGAGTCTCCATTTGGGCAACTTCTATAATCATGTTTTCTTTTATTTTTTAAAAAATCATTCAGTATAGCATATATACAGAAAAGGGCATAAAATATAAACCAAAGAGTATAATGAAGAATAATCCATGCCAATAAATGATGCATCATTAGTATCCCAGGAGCACTCCTGTCACTTTCTCTCCAACAACCTCTCCTCTCCCATAGGAGACCACTCCATTCTGGCCTTCATGGTGATCACAGCTGTCCTTTCCTTTGTCGTTCAATCACCTATATATCCCTAAACACCGCAGTTCAGTTTTGCCTGCTTTGGAACTTCACATAAAGAAAATCAGAAAGTATATGCTATTTTTGTGTCCTTGCTTCATTCATTCTAATTTCTTTACAAGCTTCATTAATGTTAAGTGCATCTCTGGTTTGCTGATTTTTATGCAGTATCCTATGGTGTGAATACACCACAATTGACCCCTTCCCACTGGCCGGTCACTCCTGCTGTGAACGTTTGTGTGTGTTTCCTGGTGCACGTTTCTCCGTGGTTTTTACCTAGAGGTGAATTACGGCTTGATGATAATACTTGATCTTGAAGTTCTGAAGGGCCAGAAGGAGTCTAGAAGTCACCTGCAAGGGAAAGAACATTCCAGGCAGAGGGAGCAGGGTGTGTAAAAGTGCAGAGATGTGAACCCCATAATATGCTGGGGGAAATCACAGTCCTATATTATTAGAGTGTGGCGCCTAAGTAGCTCTAAATGAAGTTTCCAATTTGAACAGGGGGAGAAGTGTTCCAGTGCACATTTATTTAATCTATAGTGGGACACATTTTGAGTTACCACCTTCACAGTACTGGCGATGGAGTTCACCTATAGTGGAAACACATATTTGGACCCAATGGTTTTGGGACCAAGATCGATCATGGGCAGTCTTGTTTACTAGGCATCATCTAAATTTTAAACAGCAACTAGAATTCATCTTGCAATCAGGTCTAATCTATTGCTAAGTAGGTGCCTAGAACACCATGTTTTGAAGAATCTAAGGCTATACCTGGCATCAGCAAGAAAGCCTTCATGGATAGTATGGAGCCCATGTGCCATGGATTTGCTGCCTTTTATGTAAATGCCTCTCTCAGCAGTAGTTCAGACACTGTGGAGGAGCCCTGCAGACTCCAGCTCACGCTGTTTCACATATTGTTTACTTTATTACATGTACAATGCAGCTCTAATCACCAGACTTGCCATTAGAAACTCTATCAGCCATCTGTGTACTACTGGGACAAACAATATTTAAATTCCCTTGGTGTTCAAATGACAGGAATGAGGGACTGTCGAGGTCTGATTTAAGAAATGATAAAACAGTGAGCTTCATGGGCTATCATTAGAGCAGCTACCTCTATTATAGATAATTGTTATTATGAATAACAATTTGTATTTTGAGTCTGTCTTTCCTAAACCAAAACTATCTCAACATTCTGTTCCACAAACTGAAACGGTACAATGTGTTTAGTGCAAGCTGGTTTGCTTCCCTACTCTGAAAGTATTAATGTCCTTGCATTTAAAAAAAAAAAAAAAGACCTTTGTGTTAGGGCTTTGCCTCAGGTAGCCTGGGTTATGAGACATAGACATAAATCAAGTGACTAGGAAGAAACGGGTCTGTGAGCTAAATGAAAATGATCAGTGGATTATATGTGCTGCCGTGGAAGGGAAAGGTGAGTTTCCTTTCAAACAGCATCCTTTGAGTGTTGCTGCTGGGCCACGCGGGCAGATCACAGTCATTGGGATGGTGCATTGGAAACCTAAGGGATCCCTGACTCCGTAGACAAGAAACTAGGCAGTTCCAAAGCAATGTGGGCACCTCTCAGAGCAGCTCCTGTGTGGCCATGGTGGAAAAAACAGACCACATAGCATTTTAACACTGTATGGAGGCCCTAAATCCCAGTGGAAACCATTCTGTGTTGTGCGAACAATGAATTCTTTGTCAGCCCCGAATCTCAGTTTCCTCACCTGTAAAATGAGAGTATTACTCTCACAGAGTTGTTAAGTAGATCTAATCAAATACGATTATGGATGGGAAAGTGGTCTTTAAATTGTAGAGCACTGTACAAATAGGTATTATTATAGCAAGGTTCAAAAGAGATAATATACTTGAGATCACTTGGAAAAGTACTTGGAAAAATCTGTCTGTGAAAATACAAGGGTAAGGTGGTAGCTGAAGGAACAGCATCAGTGCTTTTAGTTATGGGTGGCTAGAGATGGTGTGAGAAGTCTATTAAAGAGAGTATGAGGGCATCGTGGAGCTAAAAGGTTTAGAGCATTTTAAAATCAAGCAAGTCATCAATTCTTTCATTTCAGTAGAAATGAAAGAGGAACCCTGGAATTTTCCAGACCAGAAGCATCAATGTTGGTTGAGCTGTGAACAGATTAGAAATCATTGTTCAGCCAACAAGTCCACGTGGCATTTTATATTTTTTAGGCATTTTTGATAAGAAAGAGAGACTGACTTGGGTTACAAGGAAGAAATGGAGATTCATTCATTGATGGATACATGTCGTCAGGAATCTGTACCACACCACATGGGAAATTACAGAGCCAGTTCTTTATGGAGAATGGATAGCAGGACTGGGAGGTTATGTAGAATTAAAAGCAACTCTGGGAAGTGGATTATCTTGTTGCCCTAGAGTGGCAGGAATTTTCTAATTTTCTATTGTTCATGCTACTACACAACTAAGTGGCTTATCTTCTCTTTGGAATGAAATTCAGTTTCTAATTTTTAGGACTCCAGGTTTTCCGTAGCTCTGGCCGACTCTTGTTTCTCCCACCCGTGGCTTCTGCTGCTCTAGGTTTCTGCTGAATGTCTCTCAGTTCTGTTTACTTCCCTCCTTCCAACTCATGGACCTCTCTCTCTCTCTCTCTCATTCTTCCTTAGGTTTTAGGAGCGAGAACCTGAGTGGTTCCCTGTATCCCCATTGTATTTGCTGGCCATGACTTTTGTATTAGGTCAACTCAGAGAATGGCTACTCTTAAGTCAGGCTTCTGTAGCTAGATCAGTTGGAGGCAGGGCTCTGTTGGTGGGCACGTTTTCTGCAGCCCCAGTCCCTATGTGAGGGTGCTGGGTGCTCTGTGACACGTGGTTTACTTCCCATCACTAGGCGAGTGGGAACTGAGGCTTGTGTAAGGTACTTTCTGTAGAAACTAACAGACTAAACAAACACCTTTCTCCCTAAGTACGCAGATGGTGATGACGATGGCAAAGAAGATGAAGCAGGATTAGGAGAAGGAGAGGAGAAAGAAGAAAAATGTAGAAATATTGAAATGTCTCCTTTTCAAGCATCTGTGGAAAGAGACAAAAAATGCATGCTCTGAAGTGTCAGGAATATTGTGCTTGGCCCACACAGAGCATTGTTTTGGGTTCTGTTTTTTTTTTCCCAGAGTAGGTTCAAAGTAGCTTCTTCGACATGAATAAGAATCTCAGAATTTTGGAACAGAAAGAAACCTCACGGTAACTCCCTCTGCATTTTGCAGCCCTTCCTTCATTTTGAAGATCGAAGTGAGGCTCTCTGAGGCCGAGTGGCTCGGGCAAACTTAGAGGCCTCTGCTCTGGGGCTGCAGATCCAAGGTGCGATTTCAGCTGAGGGGATTCTCGGCCACAGAATTGCTAACTCTGGCTTCTGGCTTCTACTTGGGTATTGCGGACATGGAAACCTTACTGGCTTGAAGAGTTCCGCCTTCCATTTTGGACAGCTGGCTTGGAATTCTTGCCAATCTTCCCTTCATAAAGCTGTAACCTGCTTTTTTTTTTTTTTTTTTTGGTAAAAGGCTGGTATATTTTCTAAAGTTTGTCTTTAACCCTTGGGTGTTCACATGCCATCTTTGTGTGTCCCATTCTCACCCCCAATTTGCTCAGCCTCAGAGCTGTTTACAGGCGGCTACGGGAAGAGGCCACCTTGGTTTCCAGGTGCTTGGGAAGGCTGTGGCCACTAACAGGAAAACAAAACAAACAGCAGCAAAATGCCTCTGCTGGCGTAGCTGGTCTCCCAGTGCAATCACACAACAGTGGCTGTCCTGGGTGACCCTTTATGTAAGTTTTGTGTTCCATCAGCAAACAACCAAAAAGTGTTACCACTGGACTTCTAAAAAATTTCCTGTATTATGGTGGTAGCCTAAATTCTCATTGTTCTAAAATGATAACCAACATATATATTTGGCATCTGCTATGTTTTAACTTTGTGGCCTTGGGCAAGATACTTCATCTCTGTGCTTCACTTTGTTTCTCGTCTGAACCCTGGGATATTTATTTCCTTAGCGCTGTGCCTGGCTTATAGGAAATGCTTATTAAACATTACCTATTAATATTGTATACATTTTTTATTTAGTCATTATAAAAACTTTATAGGGAATGAAGCTCAGAGAAGTCAAGCTTCTCTGAGTAATTTGCTCACGTTCTAGAAGATTCTAAGTGGTGGAGTTTGAATACAGAACTAATTTTCTGACTTCAATTGGGTGGTCTTTTTGCTCCCCTAGAGCTACCCAGGACAGCCCCTGGAGCTGAAAGAATGTTCTGGAGAAGGTTCCAGTGCTGGAGCCTTTCTTCCTGCTTATCTCTTCTTCCCGACGAGGGCCGAATCCCCATTGCACAGTCTGGATCCGAGTCCTGTTGCGTAGGAGCCAGGAACCCGTCTCTGCCTCAAGGCCCCTTTCCTATCAGGCATCTTGTGGGCCTCATCAATGCCCGCCCACACTCCCCCACCCCCGCCCTCACAGGTGGCAGCATCCTGGATGCCGGAGGTGTTTGTGGAGAGCTGTGCTCTTCCGCCACCCCCACCTAGGGTTCGGACTGTTTGCCACTCCCGAAGGGGTCTTAAGCACTCCTGGCACAGAATCTAGCCTCCTGACTTTGGCAAATCAACAGAATGCTCTCAGAGCTTCGCTTTCTTCAAGTTAGGGTGGCTGCTGGGCATGGAATTACTCAATACGATTTATAGAGGGCCCTGCATAAAACTTAACCGGTTTTATTACTGCGGCGATGGAAAAGGCGGTCCTTACCAGTGAACGGCCACCCTTCCTGAAACAGTCTTGTCGACTAAAGTTCTGAAAACTCTAAGGAACAGCAGGGCGGGATTGTTTTTGCACCTCCAAACAGACAAACTGGTGGCTCTTTATTTTCTTCTGCATTGACAGAGGCGGCAGTGGAGCCTGTTCTCAGATGAGAGCCGGAGTCTAATCGGACTGCGTTCGGCTCCCCAAGAGAGACCAGTGAAAACCCGAGTGGGAGGAAAATTAGCATCCGGTCAAACCAGGAAGAGTCTTTGGAAAGGGACGTTTGTATAGGAGTTACACAGAATAACTGCCTCAAGAAAAGAGTCTGGGTGGGATGGGATGGGGAAGGGTCGTTGTGCCCAGAAACCCACCCAAATGCAACAGGGCCACATGCGAACACCTAAAATGAATGAGCCCCCTAGCACATAGCCTCTAGCTTATTATGTACTCACTGAATTTGTTGGCTTGCTTGTCTTATTCAAGAAAAAATTTAGACAATTTCTACTACCCTTCCACAGGCCATGGCTAAATGACCAGATGGGAAAAAGTCTGCTGCCCAAACTGCCAGCAGCCCACAAGCATTCCAGACAGAGCAGGATTTGTAGCAAAGAATTCAGTATTCTTTTTTTTTTCTCCTTATGAAGAAGCAAAGGCCTTCATCCTTGACCTTGGCATTCCCTCAGTGCTTTCTTCTCTTCCATGACACCTAGAGTTGATATTATTTATCTTGAGTATTCTCGTGAATAACTGCTGAAGTTTAATTTATGTTGAATACATTCAGAAGATTGAGGTTCTCCCAGTTCCAGACCTCCTGAGAAAGGTTCGAGCATGTGTGTATTTGTTAAAGAAAAGCTCTCAGTGTGTCTCACGGCAGAAAGGACTCTTGAGATCTCTGAGCTCAATCTGAGGAATAAAACAGATTGGCATACTCCCTGTCTTATGGGTTTTATCAAAATGTGATAATGAAAAATGGTGGTCTGAGTTCTTACAGGTCTGTCAGGGGCTCTGTTACAGGTAAACCAGGCCGTAATTCACTTGTCTCGTGACAGTTTTTATTACTCTGTTTTAGTGCAGTTTTGAGGAGTGAGGGGAATTGCCCTGGACTGGACAACAGCTGTGGGAGACTTTTTTCTTTCTCCCTGTCCTGGAGAGAAGCCTAAGGCTCCAGCCCGGTGACTCATTGTTGTGGTATTATATGCCTCAAGATTAAGTGTGTGCTGTGGAAAGTGTGGGGCAGGATTTATCAGTGCGAGTTCTTCCTTTGAAGTATCAGGGCAGGCTACTTTGCTGATGGTTTCTGGAACCTGGCCAAGCCCCAATATGCTGTGAAAATAGCCGTCTTAGGTTTTCTTGGCACATGAGCACATTTGCACTTGATTCTCAGACCTCCACCACTTTGTGATGTTTTCGAGGCGAATGTGCTTGGGAATTAGGGCCGGGGGCCAAATTGTAACTCTGCCTGTTTGTACCCCTTCAAATGCCCCATCCAAACATGGTTTTGATGGCTCCAGATACGGACTGCAACACCAACTTGAATAAGAATATCCTTGCGTTCCAAAGGGCAGGTTGCCTTTGAATTGCTTTTATATGAATTTCTCTGTAACCCACATTTTCTCCTGCCCTGCCCCCACTAACAAAATGTTGATGCTCCAGGCTTTTTACTGCAAAGTGCTTTTCACAATAATGTGTCCTTGCATTTTCAGCTTGAAAACTAAAGCAATACATCTGGGCAGAATAGCCTCAGTGATGCCATTATAATCTACCAGTAAATAAACAACAACAACAACAAAATCCATCTTTCTCTAGTGAACCATTTATCATCTATATGTCTGCATTCCCTCCTCCCACCTCCACTCATCATCATACTGTTATTAATTTTGAGAACAAAGGACATAAAAAAGCTAATTACGTTGCATTCCCAGACACCCTTGCGGAGGTTAATATATCAGACGCATTTCTCATCACCCAGCTATGTGTAATAAATAGCTTCCTTGTAAATACAGATTTCCCAATAGACTCCCTATTTCAGGTTTCCCTCTGGCCTGGGAACCAGACTCTGTCTTTCCTGATTTAAACCTTGATGACCTGTGTTAAAGAATCCATAGGTATCCTGGCTGAGCATCATTCCTTCTCTCAGCTTTCTGAGTGGGCAGACCTTTTGAAAGGCAGGTTCCTACGACTGGCCTTGAATCTCGGAGGGAGCTCAGAAAGCCCTCAGCCGCATGCCCACTGCCCTCCTGGCTGAAAACCTCATTGGATGTGGTTGCAGGTAGGTTCCTGCTATGAGTTGACTTGTGACTCCCAACCCCCTACCCCCTCAAATTCATATAGTAAAGTTCTCACCGCCAATACCCTGTTTGGAGATGGGGTCTCTGCAGATGCAATCAAATTAAACTGAGGTCATTAGGGTAGACCCTAATCCATCCGACCGGTGTCCTTATAAAAAGGGGAAATCTGGAGACAGACTCATGAGTAGGGAGAATGGCATATGAACATGAAGACAGAATCTACAGAAAGGGCTGGAACAGATCCTTCCTTCACATCCTGCCCTCAGAAGGAAGAAACCCTGCTGACACCTTGCGTACAGACTTCTAAGCTCCAGAACTGTGAGACAAGACATTGCTGGCTCTTAAGCTGCTCAGTCTGTGGTACTTTGTTACGGCAGTGCTGGCAGCCCCAGCAAACTAATACAGGTCCCTCGGCCAGCAGACTCTGTGGTCGAGAGTAGCAGGAAGGAGGTTTATAAGGGACAAATCTTGAGATAAACTCCCATGGAAGAGAAGGGAAAGGAGCAGACCGGGAAGAGGGAGCTGCTGTGCTGTGATGTAGCCCCAGTGAAGGGCTCAACAGACTCCTTGGGAAGCTCTGGGTCTGGGGTGGCCCTTTATTGCTGGAACGTGGGTCTGGGCCTTTATATCCCCTGTTGACCTGTCACCAGGTGTGGGCTGCTTGCTGGAAGGAGGAATGACCTTGGGCGAGGCAGTTTTCTTCAGCCAAGGCAATTCCTGAAGAGGATTGACAGTTGGGGACAGTCTTTTGGGGGCAATCCCAGCAGCTGGGAGACATAAGTCCTTCATTCCTCAGGTGGCATCTGTGTGGCATATCATAGTATCCACCAAAAATACACGTCATAATGGGTTGGTTGGCTGAAGGATGGCTTGTCAGGTTTCATGATTTTCAAAACAGGGTTGAGTCTTTTAAGGTGTGGCGCTCTGTTCAGGTTACCTTTCCTCACCTACCTCCTAGATGAAGCGGGCTGTGGTTCTTGTGCCTTTGAGCCTGCTCTGGGAGAGAGGCGGGCTGTTGGAGGTATACCAACCAATATCTAAGCAGGAAGACAGAAACTATTCTGGGATGGGGAGGAGCACAAGGTGAGGCAGATGTTCCCCCGAGATCAGGAAGCTGGTTTTGACCTAGGTCTGGACCCTACAAGCCCATGCTCTCTACTGAGCCGCTGTCATGGGGCCAGTGCTGCTGTTGGACCTACCCTGTTCCCTCCGAACAGGAACTCAGGGACCATACTCTGATGCTGGTGAGACCAGGGCTGACACTGCTAGAGCTCACAGTCTCCCAGGGAGCTACGAGATCCCAGAGTTGCTGGTCCGGTACTACTGCTGCTGGTGGCACCGTCGGTAGCAGATACAAAACTGCACTTTTCTGTCTTCTGCCTTTTAGTTTCCCTTCCAGCAAGGGGGCTGGCTCCCAGTAACCTAATAGACAGGAGGGAAAGGAAGGGTGGGAAGGGGTCGGGACAGCAGACGATAGGCCAGCCTCTCCCAGATTAGCCCCTGCTGTGTCTCTGGCCAGTGGAGGGACCCGAGAGGGAGGACCAATGGCCGAGAATGGAGCATCACTGAGCAATGGCCGGGAAGCCCGTCCCCAGGTCTGAGGGGGGGACCCAGGCACTGGGCAGTGAACGACCCTGGAATTGGGCAGACCTTCTGCGGCCATCTGCTTCCTGCTCCACATCCCTCTGCTCCCTCTGAGGAGAACTGATCTCTCCCAGACAATCTCATGCCAAGACCAGCTTGGTGAACAGGAGCTTTGTTTCTAGAGGAGATGTTATTATGATCTTGTTGTAGATACCAGGTCTCCCAGTTCTCGGCCAGGATGCCCTTAACCACACCGTGGCATGCCTGCAGCCTGGTCTTCCTTTTCCCTTTCTTCTGATCCCCAGCAGGAGTGCTGGGTCACCACTAAGGTACAAGGGGACACGGAGCACAGAAGAGCCAACCGGGTCAGCTGAACTACCCAGGCACTGCAGTCACATCCCTGGGCATGCTGATGTCGCAGATGAATTCCTGGTTCTTTGATTACATTCACCAAATAAATGTTCTTTGGACACGCTTATTTTTCTGAACACTAATAAAATAATAGCATTACCTTATCATGAATAAAGCTTCTTATGTTTATTGTATATTAACTTTTCAAAGTTATTTTACACCATTTTCCTCATTCTTTTGGCAGACATGTGACATCTAAACTGTCTTTCTTCATTCCTCCTTGTTCTTTCAGGAAATACTTACTGGGCGCTGACCGTGGAAGAGCACTTATGTGTAGGGGAGGAAATACAAAGAAGCAAAAGAAATATTCTTAAGGAGGAGTTTTTCTTACTAAGAAGGAGTTTGCTTTCACATAAAGTGTCTAAATTACAGAAAGAAAGCTAGTCAGTGATACCAGGACTTCAGATTGGCAAACCCAAGCCATTTTGATAAAGAATTCCCTTATTAATGAAAATTGAGGTGATACATTCAAAAGCATTAAACTCTAAGGTTTAACTATCTCTCATTATCTGCAATTTCATCTGATTATAAATTGATATATATTTGGTCTAAGGTTATTTTGACGCATCTTCATTTGTCCTTATGGAAGGTGACTGAGCGGGCTTGGTGTTTTCCATACTGCTTAGCTTTGTAGATACAAAATAAACAATATATTGTATCCCTTCTGCAGAAGCATGTGGTTGGTATAATTTTTCCACAGACAGCTGAATTCAACAGCCTGTGCGTGGTGGTTCAACACGAGCGAGGACAAAATGGCAGGCAATAAAAGTTGTCAGAAAAGATGCCTGGGACTTCACTAGGCAGTGCTTCTAGAGTCAGGCAATCAGATCGCACGGCAGGCTCAAAGGTGCTGCCAAATCTTACGGGTCAAATTCTTCTCACCCGGGAACCTTACACACCAACCAGTCCCCGTATCTCTCCTGCATTTCAGAGACTTGGTAAGAATTTTATCAAACCAACACTGCAGTTACTACCTTGTAACTACCATCTAGCAAATTATTCTAACTACCTAGCAATTTCTTCAAATTATGGAATAATTCCCCAAATAGTACTTCTGGTTTCAAACAATAAGCTGAACCCATTCCCCTCCTTTTTGAGCTGTTTCTATGTGCAATAAAAGTGCTAATGTTACCATGGTTTCCTTAGCGATGCGTGTGTTGCGAAAGGGAAGAGTGCGGTTGGAGGAGGCAAAGGATGAGAAGGGAAGGAAACCTCGGCATTCCTTGTCTGCAGGGCGCCAGCGAGATTTCACTGCTTTACACTGGAGATGGAGGTCCACCCAGTGAAAGATTGCCCTCCGGTGATAAAAGCTGCGCTCGGCTCACTTACAAATTGTAAAGTGTATTCTGTGCGCCGGCATTTTCCCATTTTAACTCCTAGAAAAGATAGCTAATTTTTCCTGTTACATCTGGGACGTTTCCCTAAGATAGCAAAGAAGGGAAGGCAGTTTGTGGTGTCACCATTGTATATGGGCTTAATTTGAAACTATTAGTTTCATTAGCTTTCATATTCTAATTGCATCTCTGCATTTCACCCTGAAATACTTTATTGCTCAAGCAAGTTGGCTCAGAAAATAATTGCCATGTTCTCGCATAGAGAATATACAAAACAAAGGGCTATTGTGCCAGGGCTGGAAGGAGTGCTTTTCGATCGTTTCTCCTTCCCTTCTGTATTTCCAATAGAAGCCAACCCCAGCGTTCAGCAAGACCTCCAAACAGCTGGGAGCCACCGGGTAGTCTTGCCAGGGTGTGGGCTCACCTGGTCAGGCTCCTGCTAGTCACCTGCTTCTGTCAGGACTTAAGGACAATGTGTAATAAGCCTCTCTTAGGCTCGCAGAGAATCTGTTGTCTGCTTTGCAGAGTTGTCTTTTCGTTCCTGGGTAGAGGTAACCACATGTTGCCACAAGTTCCACAGGCTGTGAGAGCCACCAGGGGATCCGACTTTCCTAACAGTCTCCTTTCATCCTGTAAGTCAGAGTAGCTGGGCAGCTATGTACCATTTGTGTTTGCAAGGCGTTGGCATTTTATAGGGTGTTTAATCTTTACAGAGCTGCGGGCTGCTGAGGAACCTCCAGTAGTCCCACTCTGAGGTGAGAAAAATGGCATATGAAAAAGGAAAGCAAATTTCTTGGAATTTTCCCATTCATGATTCAGTGTTGATGTAAAATCTCAGTGTGATTGATTTCCCTGCCCATTCTAGTCATTTCTCAAGGTTGAACAGAGAAATCCTAGGGAAGTATTTGACACTAAAAGCAAACTGAGGCATGGGAGTGGGCCACATCTCATTGGAGACACCTGTCTCTCCAGGAGGATCAATGTAGGGCATTGTCTTTCCATCACCATCAGATGCTCTTTTGAGACCTTAGGGTTCTGCTTCCAGATCAACCATCCGTAGTATTTACTGAGCCTCTGTTATGTGCCAAGCTTTGCGCTTGGTGATGTGGTGAGAGAGGGAGACATAGACAACAGGTGTCCTAATCTTTAAGAACATCTACAGTCCGGTGGGAAAGGTAAGGTTCATGCAAACGAATTAATTAAGGAATAATATCAGATAGTATAGAAACCCTTTCATCTCTTGCTATCAGAATAGAGAAAGGGCAGAGAACGCGGAGCTTCAGAGTAACAAGGGAAGGCTTCCTGAAAGATGAGAGGCTTAAATTGTAAAGAAGAGAACAAAGATCGAATAGGTTTTTTACTTTTGTGAGCCAGCTTCACCAGTACCACGAAGCTGCTTTATTTCTCCCATAAACCACGGCGGGACACAAAGAGAACTTTCGCCTCTGCAATGGCCGGCAGAGCACACAAGGCGGGCAGGGCGGGCAGGGCGGGCTCCCTCCCTCCTGGCTGGGTGACTCTGGCCTCCACCCAGTGTAGGGCTCAGACTGGCAGCAGAAAACGACAGGCCATGGGTCTTCCAGGTTGCTTTTGAATAGATGAAACTGGGGCTCTACTCTATTTCAAGACAAAGAGATTTAGCATGAGGCACAGAGGGGAGACTAGCTGTGTGACCTTGGGCAAGCCTCTCGACTCCCCTGGGCCACGGGTTTCTTTTCTATGAAACGGGGACAGTGATACTGCTTCCCCTCCCCACAGTGTTGCCTGTGAGCGTTAAAACATGGGAAGCACTGGAAGGATCGTCCGCACACCTTACGTGCCACGGAAATGTTAGTTAGCATCGCCCTCCTGGGCCCTGAGTCCCATCTTTTCTCCCAGCTCCCAAAATCCGACTCAGTGATCTATATTTAACTCCCACTTTTAATCTCTTCTGGTTCTGTTGGGGTGAAGTGTTAAAGTTTATTTGCTCTTAAAGTTCAAAATATTGACTGCCTGACTATGAGATAGCCTCTCTTCTGCCTGCTCTCGAGCTACTCTGCTCTTTCCGTTTACTATCTCTCCCTTTTCTTTTTCTTCCTCTTCTTTTTTTTTTCTTTTGAATTTATCTTTATATCAGAAGATATTGCCACCTTCCCCAACCCTCTATGCTCCAGTATTCTGGAGGAAACAGGAATTTAGCTCCCATGTATACAATTTGCTTTGCTTGAAAACGGTGTTTTGGTTTTGTTAAATTTGCTGGGTTTTTTCCACTCCAGAAAGATAGAGGGCAAATTGTTGCTCTGCAATTATCCTGATAAAGAATTGGCTTAATCCGAGAGCCAAAGGCAGCCATGGTGGTCCACAGGGGTCTGGCAAAAGAAGGAGATTGATGATTTCTTCCGACATAACATCTTAGAACCTCCAGAACTTTCCCTGCCCCTCCTGGCCCTGCTTCCCCTCCCTTCCCCTCAGGGTCATTCAGACTCTGACTTTTCTTCCAGCACCTTCCAGGATTTCTTTGCAGTCAGGCCCCTCTATGTGCCCCACAGGCGTATCTGTCCTATGAGGAGCCCTGCTTGGCCAGTGCTACCTCACTCATTGCCCATAGACCTGGTGCCATGGCAACCATCCTCACAAATATACACAGATGGACAGATAAGGCCTGGTGACAACAGACAGAAGTGCTGTAACAGGACCTCACCACAGGGAGGCCACTCCTCCCACACCCTAATGCCCGTTCCGCATAGTGACCCCCATCGGGAGGAAGGTTTGTTCTGTTGAACCAAGAGCACCTGAGATGAGGTCGCCGAGAACAAAATGGGACACCTGCCTTCCCAACTCACTGCCAAAGAAGGAGAGAAGGACTGGAGGGTACCCTGGGGGTTTCCAGGCTGGGTCAGTCCCGCAGCATTCCGATGAGTCAGCTTTCTGGTTGCACCCAGGAGCCCTGCCTGGGAAATATGCCCTTCAATAGCCCTCCGACAATTGTTCCTTTCTCTGAGGTGGTGGCTGCGTTGCCAGCACAGCAAAACTCACACACATTTACACAGTCTTGTTTAAAATAGGGCAGGCTGGGGTTTGTTCTAATTTATAATAAATTGAACTGGGAGCTTCAGTTGGCCAGGCAGCTTCCTTTTTGCTGTTTCTCCCCATTCCTTCCCTTTGCCTTGATTTTTAAGAACCGATGCCCTCAGATTCCGTATTTGCACCGTCAGTATGCAAGGAGGCACTTGAAGTACAGGCTGCAACCGATGCGTCCTCCTGAAGCTTCAGCTCTAAGTATATAACCAATATCAAATGTTTTTATAGTCAAATACGTGGACTTATAGGGAAAATAAAAGATTTCCTCCAGCTTTAAGATAAAACATGAGATTTTGGAGAAGCCATTCACTTCCTGAAAGCTTTTGGGTTAAACTTCCAGGTGATATGCTGACTACCTGTCACGGGAGGTTTTGGTGGGACAGTTTGAGAAGAGCCCTTTGTGACTTGGTGGCCCTTGACCTTGACTGTCTCTATAGCTATTTTTGGAGGAGAAGTGCTTTCTTATGGAACACATAACCAGAAAAATCGGGAGGCAGAGATTTGAGAAAAGCTGAACAGATTCCAGTATGATACAATTTCAGATACATAGTTATGTAATTATAGTGTTGACCTGATGCAGTAAGAGATTTACAGGTGGCACAGAGATGGCCATGTGGTCAGCTTGTTATTATGTTGAGAACCAGTCTTCTTCAAGATTGTTCTCTCCAGGTTTTAATTTTCTTCACTAACCAGAGCATATAAATTCAGAAATAATAAAAAAAAGTGTGTTAATTAATGACTACATGCTGTCTGAATTTAACTATACCATATCTGGAACCTTCCAACATACGATACAAATTGATTTCTTTGATCTTTATCTCTTTCCCAAGAAGCTAAGTATGAAGGTCAGTCGTGGGCACCAGGGAGCTGGAACCACTGAGTGGTTCACATCCTGCTGGAGTGTTTCTTAGTAAGCTCTAGATACTTCTTTTTGTCACCTGTACTAGCCAGTTATACCTTGAGATTCAGGTACAGGCAGAGGAAGAAAAGAACACCCCTGCTGTCAGTTAGTTCTCAGTGCCTGGGAGGAGTGGTAGGCACTTTATCGAGAAGCTGAGCAAGCGCAGACACAGTCACATCTTGTATATATGAGAACATGGCAGGGGATTTAGGTTGGTACAGACCGTGTGATGGCGGCAGCTTCCTCCAGGTTCTGTTGTGCTGGGCAAAGCTATAGTTCAGGGAAGGTGGCTCTGGGATGGTGGAAGGATGCGTAGTGGGCTTCCAATTTTTCAATCATTTCTTTTAAAAAATTTTAAATTTATTTCTTTTTAGAGAGAGGGGAAAGGAGGGAGAAAGAGAGAGCGAAACATCACTGTGAGAAACATCGATCGGTTACCTCTCACATGCACCCTGACCAGAGACTGAGCACACAGCCGAGGCATGATTCTCTGACAGAGAATCAAACCTGAGACCTTTCGCTTTGTGGGACAGCACCCAACCAACTGAGTCACACGGGTCAGACCTTTCAATCATTTCTATTACATTTGACCATGGGCTAGAAACTTAACTTCTTGGAGTATCAGTTTGTATAATGAGGAGACATGATGTCTATCTCAAGAGATGATTATCTTTAAATGAGATCACGTATGTACATGGAGTAAGTACAGATAGAACCTGGCACACGGTAGGGGCCCCACAGGTAAGAGGCGACTTGGAAGTGCCACAGCAGGTACCTTTAAAGGTAATAACATTATCTTCTCCCTCCCCAAACAAACATGCAAAAATCCTCAAGCTCAAAAATCCAGCTAAACAAAAGATTGAATTCCAGCATAGTCTGAGGACAGGAGAGAGCATCATCTCTACAGACACCGTGTGACCGGTCACCTCTCTTGTGTTATACCATTGAGACAAGAGGATGAAGCATTTGCATAACCTCACTCTGAAACTTTGGCTCACAGAGAATACAGCCATCTTCAAGTTGGTAAGTAAGCTCAAAAGAATTTAATTTACCTTAGGAAGAGTGGACAATACCGGTTTATCTTTTACAGAAGACATGCCGCCGCCGCCATAACATCAGTATCAAGGCCATTGCCGTCTGAGAACAACTCCCTCCTGAGCCCTGGTGGGCCTGTAGGCCATGCAACCATGATTTATCTCCTGTTTAGTCATTTCAGCAACTCCCTTGGCTGTGCATTGCTGTTTGCATGGAAGAAAGAGGCAGAGAAAAAGGAGGTTGAGGAAAGGGTAATGGGACCCTGGGCTCATTGCTGTATTTTGTAAAACCATTACCCTTCATTACCATGACAGTACCCCCATCTCTACACAATACTTCATACTCAATTAATTCCCAGAGACATCATCAGAGACTGATGTGTGCATACTGAATAAGCTTGGGATGCTTTTGATGTTGTCTTTGTTTAGATCCTATCTTTGCAGACAGCATTCATATATTAATTGTCCGTTTGGGACACAGCATAGCTTTCCTGAAACTATCATTCAGTATTTGATTTGGTTTTTCTGTTCTTCTCACAAATGTCACTGGCAATGAGGATCAAGAACTAAGGATCCTACTTGGACATACATTTACGTGTTAGGCAATGAGTTGCTTAGTTATCTTCAAGTTCCAAGTTCTTTAGATTAAAAACAAAACAAAACAGGGATGGGAAACGGTTGTTGGAGAGTTGGAAACCTTTGGAATCTCCCAACATGTGCCACTGTGGTACATGAAAATCCAAGTCCCCAGGCCCTGATTAGTTCAGGTGGCACCTGGCCACTTAAGTCCCTGCTTAGCTTACTGTGTAGTAATATAGATTTTGCATGTTTCAACATTCTTATTAGACAGCTGTTGATTGCTGATACAGTATTCGTAGCTGCATGCGCCAGGGGCAGACCAGACACCAGTTGTGCAGTTCCTGTTCTCCCTGGAGGGTTGGAGGTACTGAGTGTGTAAATAGCCTATCCAGTCACATCCTTTGGGCACAGACCCTTCCCTGTCTCCCTGACAGTTCTCTGCAATAGCTGCTGGAAGGACTGGATTGACAGACATCATCTCCATAGTTCCTTCACAGTAGATTTTTGCCCTTTTGATTCTTGCTTCATTGCAAAGGTCAAGTTTTTGTTCTAGTTCTTGAAGAACTCATCAGTGCCCCAAAAGTCCCAGTCAGTGCATTCTTTTATGTCACCTTATTCTTAGAGGGTATACTTGCTTCTTTCCCAGGAATTAGAAAGCAAGGAGGTTTTCTCTCTGAGACTCTTTCAGAGTCGCTCTGGGTTCTATTAAGGTACTGGGTTAAATTTCAGAGGAATTGTTTCATCCTTTGAGCAATTAGTACCTTTTTAAAATTCAGACATCTTTCAGACCCTGTCCACAGATCCCTCTGAAGTGCTTTTGTCAGGGCAGTTTATCAGTCCTAGATCATGTTTTGCCAGCTGCCCAGGCCAGCAGCATAGAGAAAACACTTAGACATATGGTTCAGATGCCTGGAGTTTTATCTGAGTAAAATCTATGTGAAAAGACCTCAGAATTTAAAAATCCAATCAGTGCACATGATGTCAGAATGTTTACTCTTTCTCTCCTGGGGACATTTTCTTGGCATTCCAGTCTGATCTTCTAGGTGTGTCTAATTGTTTGTAAGGCACAGCTGTGTGAATTTGATTTGCCAGCAGGAAAAAAAAGCCCTATCTTCCAACGTCAGGGAACAATCTTGAACTTCCCTCTTGGTTCTCACCTTTGAATTTCTTTAAAGCCTCAGACTTTAAACTCTTTTGACAGCAAAGTAGAAAGCATCCTTTTCTCATCAACCTTGGAGGCTAACTTTCGATATCTTTGAACTTGTCCTGAAGATCAAGGGCCATTCAGAACTGGCATCGTCACCTGGACTTTTAAGCATGTTCATAGCTCAGAGCTAAAAGGGAGAAACAAAGAGAGAGAAGAAAGGAAATCTTTGCTGACTGTCCCCTCTGTCCTCTGCAGATGCTGTGTGACCCTTTCCTGCAGGCTATAGTTGGGGCATTGCTGCAAAAGATAGTTTGTCTCAGGCAGCAATTCTATTGAGACACAACAGACTCATTTTCCTGGAGCTGAAATAATCATTTCAACATTCATGTTTAAGGCACCCCGTGAGCCTGATCTCAGGGAAGTAGGAAGCTCCTATTTTTACTTGGGGAAAGTATGGATCATGGCCAAGACTCTACTGTTTCTTCAAGCCACTCAAGGTTAATAATGTCAAAGATACTCACTAAGCAATGGGCATAGCCCTCTGGGCGATGTTCTGGCATGATCCAGCACTTCAGTAATGAAACCATGCTGCCAAGACCCAGCGAGGGTAGACACTTCATGAGGAGCCTTCCTCCTGAGAGCTGCCTTTTTGAATCAGTAGGCTCCAGCCCCTGCCCCTCCCTCCTCATCCCCTGTGGAAAGCAGTCGAGCTGTACGAGCCTGCAGGGTTCTGCTCAGAGGCTCGGAACTGCCGTCAGCCTGCACCTTTTCCCACAGCCGCCTGGCCCTGCCCTATTTCCGGAGAAGTCCTCTTCTAGCTTTGGCGATTGCCCCAAACATTGCTCTGACAGTGACTCAGCCACCAGTCTTCCCCACTGAACTGCCGTTAAAGCACTAAGTAAATAGCTTGTTCTCATTTATCAGCACTCGCAGAAGAAAGCTGTGGTATCAAACAAAAGACACACCCAACTAGCAGTCAATTCTTCAAACTTTTGCTTTAGAATTATGTTTTCTATTGGCAGAGTATGATCTTTCCTGACAGTAGCTTAAACACCACCCAAGCAGCCTTTTCTTGCACTTTTCAGTAGACATTATTACCATTTTTGCAGTTTTTAGGAGTCAAAGAAGTCCCTTTATAAAAGTTTATCTTAGGGGTGCTGTAACAGAAAACTCAAGAAGGTTTAAGCAGATAGGGGAATTTACTGATGAGAGATAGGGCTTCAGAACTGACAGACTTTGGGATTCACTTGATGTAACCACGACTGTTGTTGGCATCCTGCTTTGACCTAGCCTTTCTCTTTGTTGGCATAAAACTCCCAGTTCCAAGTGACAGCATGGAATTAGCTTCAAATCCAGCAAGCAAAAAGAGCACCTCTCTCTGAGAAACACCTCAGCGAAAATCTCAAGGCGTCTCATTAGCCCTGATAAGGCCACATGCTCTTTCTAAGCCAGTTATCGAGAAACGCAATGGTCTTTGGGGCGGCCTGCATCACACGGCACAACGAGCTCAAGGCAGAATTGTCTGCCCTAGACCTACGTGGACTGAAAATAGGATATGAGTGGGTTTCCAGACGGAAATGGGGACAGTTTCCACAAGCAGGGGGAGTAGAACCTGAGAGTGACAAAGAGCACGCCTGTCCACTGAAGGCACAGATACATCTAAGCCACCATGGTGACTTCTCAAATGGGGTCAGCTTCATGGCAACCCCTACACTAAGTCTGAGCGAAAGGGCAAGGAGAGGTAGGTAGGTGAAAACACAAAGCAGAATCTTTGCCATGGAGGGACTCGGTGTCTTAAGTTTTGCTTAGGTCAGAGATAGCAAATTCATGGCTCAGGTGCCAGCGCAACTGCCTCTTATGCCCATGACTGACATCACTAATGGGCCCTTCCTGTCGAGCCTGTGTTTGGCTTTAGAATTCCTCCCATTACTGCACTCCAGGCAGCACTGCAAATCAACAGAGATCGGCCCATGAGAAGGTACTTGATTTTCAGCCTGTCTTAGATTGGCATTTAGTAAGTTGGGCCAGAGGAACTTTCACTTTTAATGTGGTTATAAAACGTGGGCTGGGTGTGAGCTGGAGGTAGAAGTTGGCTGGTTGGCAATTGACCACCAGTCCCTAGGTGTCTGGCAAATTGAAGCCGTGTGAAGAGAATAGCTCGCCGACTGCATTTCATGGTTTGCAGGTATCCGGCTTCTTTCACATAGGTCAATGAGTGTATCACACTTGTCCCTTTGCAAGGCATTTTCCATTATACTTCATGAAAATAGCAATGTGTAACTTAGCTCACTTAAAAAAAAATTTGTTGAGTGAAATATATGTAGAGTTGAAGGGTAGGTAGAAAATTTTTATTTCACATAACTAGCAAAATCTAGCTCTCTACTCTGAAATAAAAAAATCACACTCAGTTAGTTTAACGGTAGAGTAAAAGGCCAAATCTGCCATATATTTGTACATGAAGCCGGGAAGAGGGATACAGGGTACAAATCATGACAGATGCACAAACGGTTTGGAGGTGCATGCATTCTCAGAACTCTGAGGATAACCATGAAGGCAAGTTAACTGAAAGAATATGAAGTGATGACCTTAAATGGCTCTTCAGTGTTAGAGGTAAGCACTTCTTAACACATCTAGACAACAAATTAAATCAACAAACATTTACCGAGCTTCTGCAATGTGCAAGTTACTCTTAAATGCTTTGTGAGATGCAAAAAGGATAAGCTTGTCCCGGTCTAAAGAAGAGGTAAACAATCAAACTGAGGGTATAAGGTTTAAAACATGAACACTTAAAGAACAATAAAGTACTTAACAATAGAAAACAATAATTGAAGAGATAGTAGGCAGTAAGTGGCTAATTACCGAATGAATTATAGGAATAATAATTATGGGACATTTTTAGGGAGGAGTTCAAGCTGGAGATTGAAGAACCTCGTTACTAAGGAAGTAGAAACTGACCCCAGTCTTGGGAGTTAGAATTCAGTTTGGAAGGCAGTCCAGGTGGGGAAAGTGGCCTAAGAAAAAGCATGACAGATGAAAGGAGCGAACTCTATTTGGAAGAGTGTAAGTAAATACATTTGTCTGCAGCTGATGTTTTGTGTAGAAGAGTGGAGGAGAGCGGAGGTTGTAAAAATATATTGGGGTCAATTGTGAAGGCCAAGATGAAGGTTTTAGATGTAATCCAGAAAGCAATGGGGGAGTCGTGGAAGGTTTCCGAGTGTCAGAACGATATGATCAGATTGCTCGGGGCAAACGTAATTTGACATAGAGGTGGGGGATAGGGAGTTGAGGGAGCCGTAAGGGGACTTTTTCAATAATCCTAAGAAAGGTAAAAGGGTCCAATTTAGTTTGTTGGCAGTGGAGCTATAATCAGTATTGTGAAATAAAACCAAGCTGTGGTCACTAATTAGATAATTCCCATAGAGGAGGGAGGAGACATAAATTTGAGATTTTAGTCCCCAAGAGATTCAGATAATGGAGGAATCTGGAGAGAACAGAGTTCTGGGCTCAGATGAGAAACTTGCTTAGACGCTGAGGTTGAGGTGAAGTCCCAGTGACTGTGTGTAGGACCCAATACCTTGCCGTGTTGATGGCCTGTGAAAAAAATTATAATCTGTTATTTACGCAAGGATAAGAAGGATATAAAATAGTACGCAGTGGTTACTCGCGTGCTGGGATTCCATATAATTTTATTTTTTATATTTTTCTTTCAAAGAATCTAGATACCTTTAAAATCAGGGGAAGTCATTAAATTAAATTTCTTTACAAAAAAGAATCATGTACTCTGGGTGCAAGCATTTAAGATTTCCTGTCTATGTGGAGTAACATATCAATATGTGATATTCTCACCTTAAAGACTTTTAGGTGGTGTGAACTTCCTGGGAAAGAGAAAACAGCTGAAATCTGGTTTGCTCAAGCTAGAGAGATCCCCCAAAGTCTCACCGAAGAGAATGAAGCATTTGAAACTTCATCTCCATTAAAATTCAGTTTAGAATTGAGACCATCCGTATGGTGGTGAATCTAATTTCCCCCAATGCTCTTTCTAACCCAAAGAAGAGATCATTTCTATTTCTGAGTTTCTCGATGATCTAAGTCCTCACAACTCATAAGTAGACGTGAAGCTCTATTTTTCTATCAATAGCACAGATAGACGCTTCTGATCACTCACACGGCCATATGGTGTGATGAGACACGCATCTCCTTTTCACAGTTTATTTTCCCAGAATATATTCTGCCTTCAGCTGTATGTACATCATCACTCAGCTTTTTAGAAGGTGGCTCTCAGAACTTTGATGGAAGCCAGAACAGAGCTAGGCTGGAATGTTCCGTGGAGGCAAGGACCTGCAGCACGCAGCACTGTGCTTGGCTTCCAGCAGCCCCCTGAAAATGCCTGTTGAGAAAATATGTTACAGAAGAACATGACTGCTCGCTTAAGAACCAGGGTCGTGTTTATACTCCAGTGATCAAAGAAAAAAATGTTTTAACTTCAGGAGTCCTTACATCTTTTATGATGTGAAAATAATTAGAGTCTTTGGCGTTATCTTATTTACCACATAACAAACCTTATTACTCTCATTTTTTTATGTTAGGAAATTGACATCTGAGTGTGAAGAATCAGAGTCTAGACTCATCTCGGGTCTTCGGTTCCATGTGCCGTGCACACATTTGCCTCCTTCTCCTCCCCACTACTCAGCCCCAGGTGTTCCTCATCTTCCACTCCAGACTTTAAGAAAATAACCAAGAAACCTTTTCAAAAATAGAGGAGAAACTCTATGTGGGCCAACAGGATGAGAATAAAGAGTTTTATGTGCTGGACCTGGTTTGTCCATTATTTTCCATAAAATGTGTAGAAAGACCACAGATGTAAAGGGAAGTGAATCTGGCCACTGTGTATCTAATAGCACATCAGAAAAAGCTTATCACACTAACCCATTAACTAATTTAATGAGGATTTATTGCATACTTGCTCTGTAGCATGCACATGGTAAATTGTATCACATTCTCACTCATCTTAGTACACAGAAATTTGATGGTGATGGGAGACTAATTGGTACAAACGCATACTGAGTTATTTGATGACAGGAACTTTTATATGTAGATAAGAAAGCTCAGAGTTATTACATATAAAATATTTATAAAATCAGTACTGTATTTATACGGTGTTTTATAGTTTTCAAAGGATGCATTCATCTGGTTGGATTCACAAAATACCTTGGATGAGAGAAGCAGGAATCGCCCCATTTCTAGACAAAGAAATTAAGGCGCACAGGCCCCAGGGCTGCCTCTAACTAGTAAGCATCTGGTCTTACATTTTCTGAGTCTTAGGTGTTCCTGCAATTTATTTTAAGGCTTTGTTTAGACAGGCTCATTTTCTTGTTTTAAGAGAGATGGAATTATATCTGTTTGCCAAAATAGACAAGCAAATTCATAACCAGCTTGGCAGAATCTCCCTTTCCTGGAATAGCTGTAGCAAGCTATGACACACAGTGTCTGAGGGCCATGGCAAAGCAGGGGATGCCCTCTGCTTTCTACCACCATTTTCTTTCAAAAAATATTTACGTATTTGTCTCCTCTCTAGTGCTTGAGTTCCAGAATATAATATAGACTAGTGATTCACTTTGGCTAATTGAATGAACAACCCAACTTACTAGAGTAAAATCAGGAATAGCACTTCTTATTTTGAGAATGGCTTCTTGAGGGCACCAAGGCCTGTTTGTCTTCATGACCTTGTTACCAACATTCCTTATTTACTCATTGGTCAACAATGTCGAAGAGGTACATGCCAGGTTCTGTGCTGGGCCCCGGGGGAGACAACAGGTGAATGAGGGTCAGCTGTCCAATCCTCAGTGGGTTACCAATTGAGCAGGAGGACACACACGTGACACAGGCTCTCATGGTGAAGGCCGTGAGGGGCTGAGCCCAGTGCAGAGACTCCTCCTCTAGAAGGAGAGTAAGGGCGGGAAGGCTTGGTGGTGTGGAATTTGAGCTGAAATGTAAAGAATGGGGAAAATACCACGGTCTGAGAAATGGGGAGGCATTTTAGATCAGCGAGTGGTCAAACAGGATGGAGCCCTTTGTGAAGAACAGTAAGTTTTCCTGTTTGTCTAGAGCAAAGGTCTAAGGAAGGAGATCACAAGACGCCAGACTGATGGGTAAGCTGGAGCCGGATTGTGGATGCTCTCAGCTGTCAGGCTGAGGAACTTTTACCAGGCAGCAGGGGGTTAACGAAGGACTCTTTTTGCTGAAGGCAGATACAAACAAGCCTGTGCTATGTAATGATTAATCTAACCGGTATATTGGATGAATCGAAATGGAGAAATAATGCGGTGAGAGAGACCAATTAAGTGGGAGGCTGTTGCAATAGATCAGATGAAAGATCATGTGGGCCTGAGCTAAGAAAGGTGATGCATAGACTGTGGGCTCTTCAGAAACTGAAGTCCACAGACATCTGAGGCTGATTAGATGTGGGTGATGAGGCAGAAGGAAGAGTCATTGATCAGCCAGAAGAGAGGACTCAGGAGGAGGAGCATGTTTTAGGAAAGACACGGCAATTTTAGCTAGGACATGTATTATTTGCTAGGGCTGTCGTAACAAAGTACCTCAGTCTGGTGGCTTAAACAACAGAAATTTATTATATCACGATTCTGGAAGCTAGAAGCTCAAGTCAAGGTGGTGGGCAAATTTGTTTCCTCCTGAGGCCTCTCTCCTTGGTTTACAGGTGGCTGCTTTCTCTTCGTGTCCTGACACGGTGTTTGCTTTGTGAGCACATCCCTGGTATCTCTCTGTGTGTCCGAATTTCCTCACCATAGCAGGTTACCGGTCAGATTGGATTAGGGCTCATCCAAATGACTGCGTTTTCACTTAATCACACCACCAAAGGCCCTATTGCCGATATAGTCACATTCTGAGGCAGAGCTCAAACACCTGAATGCTGGGAGGACAGAATCCAGCCCAGAACAGGACATACTGAGTTTGAGATGCTTTTGGACATCCCAGAGCATGCGTCTAGCAGGAGATGGTTGGCAGCATTGGTTGGAGCTCTGGGGAGAGACCAGGGCTGGGGATGTGGAGGTGAGCAGCATGAATCAAGTGCATGAACTGAGGGCAGGGAGAAGTTGAGAAGAAGGGCTCACTCTGAGGGGTCGTGATGTTCGAGATAATAATAAAATAGTCATAGCTGCCACATATGGAGTTTTCTGTATATCAGCACTAGGCTAGGCTCTTTGTAGGCCTGGAACAACTCTGTGACAGAGTGATTATTATTATTGTGGTTATCATTTACCTTTATTTACTTTTTTGCAGTTTTATTTATTTTATTTTTCAATTACAGGTGACAGTCAATTTTACGTTAGTTTCAGGTGTGCAGCATCATGGTTCGATATTTTCATAACATGGGAGGTGATCATTTACCCTCATCTTATAGAAGAGAAAGCCAAAGCCTGGACAAATTAAGTGATTTTCTAACATCTAAACGCTCATTAAGTAGCAAAGCCAGAATATGAAATTTAGGTATGTCTGAACTTAAAGATTTGTACCTGATTGTCTCCAGGGAGAGCAATTAGAGTGAAAAAGGGAAGAAAGTCAGCGGCAGAAACGGTATTTGAGAGGAAAAGCCAAAGAGGGAGAGCAGAGTAGAAGGGCAGAGAAAAGATGGTTAGAAGACAGAAGAGCCAGGAAGAAATGGCGAGCTGGAAGCCAAAGGTAGTTGTGGGGCCATAGCCGGCAAGGTCAAGTGCAGCAGCAAGTTGAGGAGACAAAGTGGGTGGGTGGGGGGTGGGTAGGGAGCCGCTTCGAAACCTCTGTGAGAGCTAGCTCTCTGGGGAGTTGGAGGCAGATGACAGATGGCTGCGTGCTGAGGAGGGAGCGGGGAGTGATGAGAGGAGGTGGCGAGCCTTGTCATCGTGGGAAGGAGTGTAAAAGAGGAGCTCCCATGGATGGGGAGGCAGAATCAAGGGAATTTTACTTTTAGAATGGGACAGGAAGATTTTTAAATATTTGCCGGTGGGGGTGGGGCACACCTTCTGAAGACAGGAGAGAGGAAATAATTCAACGAGCAAGGCTCTGGAAGAAGAGCAGAGTGGCCGCGTGGGCCTTCGGGTTGCAAATGGCTTTAAAGAGGAGCAGGGACCCTTCCTCTGAAGTAGAGGAGAGATTACTGAAGTCTGGGTGACAACATGGAGAAGCCAGGGGTTGGCTGGTTTGGAACAAGGAATGAGCCAAAGTACAATAAATAGAATAGATGTTTCTGAAGAAAATTACCAGTAAGAACAATGAATTCCTGAAATACAAGCTATACCAATCCAGACAAGGTTCTCTTTTCTCAGTCTATGGCTTTGGCTGGTCCTGAAACTAGGGTGAACCCCAGTTGCTTTAGTTGGAGAAATTATTGGGCTGTTCAGGATCAATAAATATTTAAAGGTACACATAGAGAAACATTTACAATTGGCTGATATTTACGGAATGACATCTCTGTGCAAAGCATGATAAAGTTTGGGGATACTGATTTACAAAAGTTTCCCAACTTGTCTTTATGTGAAATCAATGCCATGTTCAGCCTCTGACATAGGCAGGAGCAAAGGTAGAACCTGGGTTAGGAATGGTTCCATGCTGGCCCCTGGCCTTCTCGACATTGCCTTTGTAGGTGTGTACAATTTGTTGGAGTTGGCCAGAGAAATAAGCAAACCAATCGTACAGTAAAGGGACTCAGCCCCTAGCGATCTGGCTTGGAAACATGAGAGCCAATTAATTAGAAAGTAATTTAATAAGACAGCTTTTAAATCATCCATGTGATGTAACAGGATTGGGCTTTTTGAAGTGATGGGGCATTGTCTAGGGAAAATGCAGGTATGAGCCTATTTAACAGTGTGGGAGTGAGAAGGACGCAGAGCTCGGTGGTTCTATAAATCTCTCCCACCAGTCACCAGTGGTTGGAGCGTTTTTCTGGTCATGTTTGGACACTTGCTCTGTGGGCAGTGAGAGCGGCCGATTTCTTTCCAGGGAGTTTCCTGTTGGTGCAAGGAGAGCTTGGCTTAAGTGTCAAGATCTCGCATGCAGTGCACATTGAGATGATGGTAGAAAGCAGAGCAAGGTTTGTCCACACACTGCAAAGCCATGTGGACCACATCGAAAACCGAAAGGGAGTGTGGCGAGGCTGTCACCTTTTCCCTGAAGGCTGGCAACAGCTCGCTCGTCTTTGCCTCCTTGAGAGTGCCTGAAGAGTGAGCTTCTTAAGCATTTCAAAGTAAATTAGTGCTCTGCAACTTGGCTCAAGGATTCTTGGGTCTGTTGTCCAGCCTGGACTATGATATATGCAGGGAAGCCTTCACAGCGAGGCCCTGAGTTTCCAGAGACAGCCGTCAAACAGGCATCCCCAATCTTCAGTCTCCCCACAACTTTGGCATTTTAAAGTAGGCATTTGTTTTAATATGTCAAACTACACAGCATGAATTTCAAGAAAATTCAGCGTGGCCCCTCTGGGAGGCAGAGCGGATAATTCGGGTACCTGGGAAAACATGCCCCAGAGTAAGATCTTTCAAGGCTGGCTGTGGAATATAGAATAAATAATTTAAAAGTGAAGTTCTATTTTTTTTTTAAAGAAAGACAATAGGGATATTGGACTAGAGGAGATATTTAGAGGCCATTTAGTCTCTCTTCAGTTAAAAAGGAAGAAGAAACGAATCGCATGCCCTTATTACCCTCATTCCTGCCTAGCCAAGGGCCTGGTTGCAGGAAGAGTTCTGTCAGGGTTTGCTGAATGAATGAAAAAAAATGAACGAATGAGCCTCTCTTTCACGCCCATGAACTCATGGAGTTGTCTGCACTGACTACTTAGTAAATATTTTTTGAAAAGGCTTACATTAAGAAGTACAGGTGCAATAGATCTGATATTTAAATGAAAATTAAAACCCTAAAGCCAATTAATATAGGGTATGGTGGGGTAGTCACCCTGGAGGGATCATTATACCAGAAGCTTAGACGAAGGAAGGCTACTAATATTGAATGCAAAACACACTTCTGAGTTTCCTATCAGTCAAAGAAAAAAAAAAAGGAAAACAGGTAGATTCGTGAGTTCTTATTTTTCAAAAGCTTGCCATTGCACAAAGAGAGTAATTTCCTGAGTGCTGGGAGGGATTTGTTGTATGGGTTCTTATAAACAATGAGCTGTAAACATGGCTATCCTTTTAAACATGGAGTCTTAATGAAAATGCTGAGCATGATCTGAAGTCACATTGTTGTGAAGGAATTCTAAAGGGAACTTAGAAGTACAGTCTGGCTGCAGAAGTCTTGGCAGCCAGAGTTGAAGGAATGACTGACTGCTTTTAGTTGGCATTTCTGGGGATGCCAGGGAGAACTTAAAGCCCGTGATAAACAGGAGGCACAGTCAAGGATGCTTCGTTCAAATGTAGGTCTAGGGGACGATAGAAAGTTGAGCAGTTTCACTGGTATTTTGAAATCCTACCTGTTAAACATGGGTATATTATGAAGTATGGTATATAACCCCCAGATCACAACAGTATTTTTATGGTGAAATCTCTGAAAAAATTTCTTTTCTTAATATCCCACTTCAGGTTATATCTTCAGACATTCTGACACATGTGTTTACTCTCTGCTCACACTGGCAATGGCTTGATGGCCAAATCTGAAAACCCTCTCAAATATGTTACTGTAGTTGGCTCTCTATGGTTGACAATTCAAAATTGGGTTCCCCAATAAGTATCTGAAAGGCAGACATTGTAGACTGAGAAAGAATGCACATGCCCTTGTCCCAAGCAGACAGGCAAGTAAAATGAGATTGTGCTGTTAAATGGATATATCCCCCGTCATGGTGAAGATTGATCCCAGCCAATACACAAATGCTGGCACACCTAGACATGCCTGGATTGAGAAATAGGTAAGCTGCGAATCATAGGAAGTATTCTAGCTTAAAACCAATGTGATTTAGTGACGGGTTTTGCGTTTACCTCTAACACTCTTTGCGGTCATTTTAACCTTCACATTAAAAATGAGTCTTTACACTGAAATACTTTGAGCTGTTGCCAGTGTTGAAGAACAGCATTAGGGTTTCAAACAGGGCAGAGACTCCCTGCTTAGTAAGAGGAAAAGCTCCATTCAAATCCAGGGACACAAGGACAGCAGATTCAGCTGCTTTTTATTACCCTGGAAGTCTACTTGTATTTGGCTCAGAGTGTTACTGGTGTCCCTGCCCCAGGGTTGCTGTTGGTGAGATCTTTGGAAATGTCCCTTCCATATTCAAGACTCTCCAATGGCTCCCTTGACACACTTGGAATAAAATCCGCAGTCTTGACCATGGTCCACAAGTTCCCACAGGGTCTGGCTTATGGCCACCTCTCAGCTCCCTTTGCCACATACTTCCAGTTGGCTCCTGTCCAGGCACAGTGGCCAACGGTCCCTGAGCTGTGCCAAGTTTACTTCCCGTCGGGCTCTACTCTCTACTGGCATCTTTCCCGGCTATCAACACATCTGTCCTTCACCTTCAAGCATTTACTCAGTTCCCACCTCCTCACTGTACCTCATCTTTCCAACCTTACCCATCCTATTTCTCTTCTTCAAGGCACTTGTCGCTAACCTTATCTATCTGTTTGATGATTTGGTTTATTGTCCATCTTTCCCACTAAAATGCCAGAGGTTCCTACCAAAACCCTATATTTTTTAAATAATAATTCATTGATTTTCTCAATTACATTAACTAACTCATATGTAATGTCAACTAGAACATCAGATCAAAATTAAAATAATCAAGATAATGAGGTGACTCTGAGGTAATTTCTTCTGAAAGCAAAGGCAGAGTACGCAGTCTCAGCTCCAACAATGAGCTGATTTCCATTAGATGCTCTGAAATTTTGAGAATAGCTATAGGGCTCCTCTCAGCATCTAAAATATTGTGAGTTGGCCAAGGCCATAGAGAGTTATTGGCAGTGTTATTAGACTGGACTCCTGGTGCCCCGGCCCCCATGCTGTGCTCTGGGGTCATATACGAACAGCTTCCCTGGGAAGTTGTCCATGGCCTTCTTCAACTTATTTATGTGGAGGCCAATATTAACAGCTATTATTTATTAAAACTATATTATGTCTGTACTGGCAGGTTTTCCTAAATTTGATATAATTCTTTATTTAAAAATAACCTTTAAATAGGTATTATTATCCTCATTTACTAAAGAAAAAAGGGGTAGGAAGAAGTTAAGTAACTTGTTCAAGAGCTCACAACTAGTGAGTGGCAGGATTTGAACCCGGTTTTCCTGCTTCGAAGCCATGCTCTGTGTTCTATCTTGCTGCCTCGCTATCCAGTGCCAGAATCTTATACATGACTCATTTATTGAGAGACTGTGCCCTGGAGAGGTGATTCAAAATTATTTAAATGATGGAACCCGTCCCCCAGTAGGTAGGTTTCAAAAGGTACTGACTCTTTAATTCATTGCTTTCTGAATCCCAGGGAGGACAGAATACAATTGTAGGAAAAATGCCTGGGAAGGTGGGACGGTGGTCCTTCAGAGAAGGATGTCTTCTTAAACTCAAGTTATTTTTATTTCACCCAATTGCCCTTACTTTTCCATAGCTTTCCCTCCTCCTTCCTTAGTTCATCCTCACCTTCTACACACATAATATATTATTTGTGTCCCATTGACCTGAGAGTCTACGTGAAAATCTCATTGCCTGGCTATTTTTAAGGACTTGACAATCTTCTCTGTCCTCCAAGTTGCCTCTCTGAACGTTGGCAGGTGGGGGACATCTCAAGCAGTGGTCACAAATGTTTAGAAGCTATAAAGGTCACATCTATGGCCTGATGAATGTTTGGTTTCTGATAATGGACTTGTGACAAACACCTATCTTTTAAATATTAATTACTATGATTTATATTGAATCCTCATTGGCTGCCTGACGAGTTGATGTTCCAGAAAGTCCCCGCTGGGCTAAAGACATAGACTCATGTCTGGCATTGAGATGTTAAAACAAAAACAGTACACTTTGTTCTTTTGGCGAGCTCCCATTTAACTGACAAATCTGTTGAGCTGGAGAAGCTTTGTTTAAGTAAGGAATAAAGAATGATTTAGTTCATGTGACAGTCTAAATATGATATTTCCAAGATGGGCTGGGAGGGAGATGTCTGACCTCTCTACAGACGGAAGAAGTGTAGCTTGGTGGGAAAAGCATGAACTTTACAAGGAGAAAGACCTGAATTTTTAAGTCCAGTGTCACTGTTCATTATTATTATTGCTGTTATAAATAATAACAAAAAATAGTATCATTTACCTTGCACATATAGGCAGTATTCTAGGTGCTTGCCTGAACTATCTTATTTAATTACTGCAATAGTTCTATGAAGTATTATCATGAGATATTATTAGTCATGCCTGTTTCACAAGTGTGAGAATTGGGGCTTAGAGAGCCAGGACCCTGACAGCAAGCCGAACTGAATTCAGATGGTTCCAGTAAGGAACGTTTAATGAAAAGTCTCCTTACAGGGCTGAGGCAGAGATAAGGGAACCAACCAATGGAGTTGAGCTATTGGAGACTATAGTCTCAGTAAACTATTACCACCCCTAGCGCTGAAGGGGCAGTAGGAGAAAACAGTGTGCTTGCATAGGGAGAGGGCCGGCCTGGTGGGAGCCGCTGTCAGAGGGGGATGCCGCCACAGCCAGAGATGTGGCATCGAGTCAGGGAGGAAGGGGGAAGAGCATACCGACCTCTGTCTCTCCTCCCCTGTGATCTCCTGTCTAACTAATCCTAACAGGCCAGAGGGCAAGGGATGCTGTAATGCTTTGTTGATCAGCTTTCCAGGGCACGAGCAGATAAGGGGATGAAGAGAAAGGGTTGGACGCTCTGGAGAAACAGGATGGACCCCACACAGAATTGAATTTGGATGTTGAGGCTAATGATAACATATAGACACTAAGAGGGTATGACAAGGTTTAACTCACACAATGAGGATTTCTGGGAGAGCAATTCAGCTCCCAAGCTAATGTGAAGTGGCTTGAAAGAGCAGGGAAAGGAGATTGGCTTGGTATTTTTATAGCAGTTAGGGGGTGGGGCCAGAGTGAGGGTTCCCATGCTTGGTTTAAATTTCCAGCCAGAACCAAAGGAGGGAGCACCCAGGCTTTCTAATCAGCATGACCAGATGTGGGGCAGAAGGACAAGAGGGAGGGGTGAGTCTTAAAAGCTCAGACTCTTTATTATAAGGTGTCAAATGGAGATTAACCAGTAGAGAGAGAGTCAGTGTTATGCCCTAAATCACTCAGTCTTTGGCCCAAACTCATGCTTTTGACTCCCACATTAACTGGCTTTGTTACCTTCAGCAAATTCCCTAACCTCTCTGAGCCTTGGTTTGCTCATCCATAACATGGAAATCGTATCTTTGTGCCTGTCACATAGCAGGCGTTCCATTGCTGACAGTTATAATTGTTGCTCCTTTGTTTCTGTTGAGGTTGTTCCTGTTGGTGTCATTTTCTTCTCCCATCTTGCCCTTCTCCACCAGGGCTGGATACCCTGGTATTCTAGTGTCTCTTTGTGAAAAGGTTGGCACTGGTTTCACGCCTGTTTTCCCAAGGGGCATATTCTTGGGCACAAAACAATGACCTGTTTCTCAAGATAAGGTTGAGAAGACTCATGTTGCCAAGTGAATCAACACACAGCATCTATCCCCCTGGCGTACTTTGGAGTGGAAACTGCAAGCTTTCAATCATTCAGATGCCACAGCAATGTGATCGAGAAGCTAAAAAGTGAAAGGGGCCTCTCACACTCTATCCTTGGCTATCAACTTTGGAATGTCGTCTGTCTGAGGTGCTAGGTGAGAAAAGGTGTGAGATGAGCAATTTTTCCCCAGTGATCCTTTAATGTCATGTGGTTCCAGAATCTGTTTCTCCAATACTACTCCATCTCACCACTCATGGCCAAGGAGGTGTTTTGCACTAGCCTCTCCTTAATTCGTCTTTGCTGAATTAAAACAAACACGTTAAAGATTGATTTTTGAGCCAATGGCACATCAGCTAAGCCACTAATGGCTTATGTGATTTTCTCTAAAAATTGAGGCCAACAAGATTAATTATAAAAATAAAGGTGCTTCAGAAAGAATTTTGCTAGCAGCTATCTTTGCACATGTGGGGACTGAAATCACTTCTGAAAAGTTCCAGATCCTTGGACCTCATGCATGTGAGCAATTGATTGATCAGTTGATGATACCAACCCATAGCCTGGGACGAGGTAAGCATTGGGCCTACAAATGCCCATCCATTCAGCCAAGGGGCTGAGGATGTAAGGCAGAGATGCCTTTGAAAAGCTGTGATAGGAACTTCTCTGGGAATTTAAAAAATCATCATTGAAAAAATAAAAAACCCCAAACAAACCCTGGCATATGTCCTTCAGCCAGCAGTCCTGTTGTGGCGTAGAACAGATGCTACCCTGGCTAAGTAAAAAGCACAACATGAGTCTTTTTCTTTCTGCTTTTTAAACCAGAAAACACCATCCATTGCAGGCCAAAATAAGACAGGTGGCATCCATTTGAATTGGAAATGAGGCACGGGGATTCTAGCCTGTGGGATCCCATAGCCCCCCTCAAGGGAGTGGCCAGAGGGCTGATTGGTTTTCTCTAATAATGAGCAGACTCTATAAAACCTGCAGCTCCTGTTGCCGCTTTGATTCACTAAATTTTATTAATTGTTCTTTTGTGTTCTCTCCTTTGCACAATTTGCTTTTGATGAACCAACAAGTATGCATCATGACTGGACGGGGCTGCCTCTCACAGAGACCCTGGGCTTCCTGTGAAGAAGGGGCAAAGCAGTTTTCTGTGGGATGATTCTGTAAGAGTCTAGAAAGTTCTAAAAGTGCCTGTTTCTCCTTCTTGGCACAGCCTCTCAGTGTATAAAATTCTGTAGAGCTGGAGGAGCAGAGCTGGGGTCCAGAGGCGAAGAAAGCTGGAGAATGTTCGACCACCTCCTGACTGGAAGAGGCAGAATTATGGGGCAGGGTAGGTGGGTCACGGGCCTTTCTGGTCCTTGGTCAGTGTCCACGCTTCTGCCTTCTCCTCTCGTAGGATGACAGCCACAGCCGCCCCTTGCTGCTTCGTCCTGCAGGCCCCTTGCTTCATGCAAAGTTGGGTGGAGAGTTGGGAGCTGGTGAACAAGATCCCTGTCTCAGATTTTTGCCTTCTCACACTGTTTCACATCTTTATATCCAACCCCCTCCCCCAAAACATACCCAAACTCACTGGCATTCTGGGATCGCTGAAGGCTTCCTCCATTGGAGGAAAGCTCTGAATTAAAGCATCAATACCTCCTAATGGTATGGTCTACTTTCCAGCCAGGGTGATGTTAACTTTGCTATTTTCACAGCATCTTCTGCACCCATAGCTGAAGCAGGATGGGGTGGATATCGGTTATTGTGAAAGAGCTGGTTTTGAAACTATTTGGGAGCGGGGAGTTTCTTTCTGTTTTTCAGAACCACTCAAATTAAGCCACAAAGACCCTGTGGTAGGCTGTGTGGTCCCATGTAAGAAGAATGGGAGATGATACATTTCAAGAGCCCCAAAGTTTTCATATCTTTTGATCTAGTAGTTGCAACTCTAGGGGTCTATGCTAAAGAGGAAATACTCAGAGATGCAAAGAAAGCTTCATGTGTCAAAATATTTATTGCAATAGTGGTTTTTATGGGGAGGCAAGATAATCATTGTAAGAGCTGGCAAGTAACTCCTTTAAGGGAGAAAATGGCCTTGGGTGAGGCGTACCACTTCTGGGGTCATTATTATTATGAGATGAGGCTCGTGAGTGATGGACAAGAGCTGGCAGGAAGGTAACAAAACCTCTCTGCCAATGATGTTTATGGAAATCTGGGGGATAGGGAAAGCTGACAGTAGAGCAGAAGGAGGGAGGAAGGGAGAATGAGGAACAGAGCATGTGGAAGGGGGTGGCAGAGGAGTTATATAGAAATATCTGGCCTTGCGGGTAAGTTGAAGGAGTGGGTAGCCTGCAGGCCTCTGTTTGTGTAAGTTTATTTGAATGGGGGAAGGAGAAAAGAAAAAGGAGATGAGTTGGATGGGGAAGATGGAGTGGTGCCTACCTGGTCCTTGAGCAGAGCTCAAAGACCGAAGCAGAGAGGCTAGTTTCACAGAGGAACTCCAGGGCCTTGTTACTCAAAGTGCGGTGTTGGGACCAGCAGCATCAGCCTCACCTGGGATCATTCAGACCGCTCAAGATGCTGTGAATCAAGATCTACATTGTAACAAGATCCTGAGGGATTCGTATGCACACTGAAGTTTGGCAAGTGCTGCCCTTGAACCCAGAGTATCCAAGCACATCTCAGAGAGTGAGAAAAAGCGGCACCCCCAGTCTGCCTAGAGCGCTGCCCCCGGTTGAGACGCAGAGTACAGAAAAGGACCAACGGGGGCCTTGGATTCTCATGAAGTAGGAGTGGCAGTTACAGCCCAGCCCTCAAGCGATTTTTCTTACAGAGGAAACCAGTTAAAAGGACTAAGAGAAAAACATGCAAGGATTATTGGCAAGCAAACATGAGATCGGCTGGGAGGTCTCAAAAATAAAGTTGAGGTTTGGAGAAAGGGGGTGAATCTTTGCCTTAGTACTGCCAACGGGGCTGCTTTAGAGCTCTTGGCTGGGAAGGCCGTGGGAAGACACGGCGCATTGCGCAGCTAGAATGATCTTCACTTGATGCAAAGTATTGGGTTGGCCAAAATGTTTGTTTAGCGTCTTCCATATGATGGTCCTGGTAGTGTTTAGTGGTCTTTAGCTTCATTCCAAACAATTTTGTTAGATTGTGCAGTGACAATTGTTATATCAGTGTACATTTAAAGAAACTTATCAAAGTTGGTGAATTTTTGTACAGCCATTTAATATTGAAGAGGGAAGAAAATACCCAACATTTTTGGCGTATTATGCTTTATTATTTCAAGAAAGGTAAAAGTGCAGCTAAAACACAAAACGAAGATTTGTGCAGTGTATGGAAAGGTGCTGTGACTTATCAAGTGTGTCAGAAGTGCTTTGTAAAGTTTCTTGGTACTATTGACATTCTGGCCAAATAATTATTTACTGTGGGGCTGTCTTACGCATTGGAAGATGTTTAGCAGCACCCCTGGCCTCTACCCACTAGAAGCCAACAGTGGAAGATAGTTGACATACTCAAAATGTTCAAATCAATAAAGTTATTGGTGAAAATGAAAAATGTCTTTTATTTTACAGAAAAAAACTGAATGGACTTTGTGGCCAACCCTATATATACTATATATTTGGGAATACTATATTGCCCAAAGTATTGTTTTTAAAATATGCTTGGAAAAAAGATTGGAAGGAAATATACCTCAATTTATTTGTGTGACTTCAGATTTTACTTCCATACAGTTTTGTACTTTGCAAATTTTCTACAGTGATCATAAGAAAATATAAGTAGAAAAATGCAGTAAAATGTGTGTAGTGTTTGCTTCTGAGTATGAATAGTGTGGCTGTATCCCTCCATCTTCATATTTTTCTGTCCTTTGCAAAGTTTCTCCAGGAACTGGTAATACATTTGTAAAGAGAAGAGAAATTGAAAAGAAACTATGAGATGTGGAATTAGAAGACCTGTGTTCCAGATGGACCTCTGCTCTAATAGCTGTGCGTTCTATGGTCTCATGACCTGGTCCAACCTCTTCTTGCTCGTATGTAAATGAGATGCTGTCACAGACCCCAGGGGCTGTGAGGATAATGGGTGTGGAGGACTTTGTGAGCTGGTAAGTGCCAAGGCTGGCCTGCTGGAGACATGTAGAGTCTTTCCTCAGAGCTCCTCTAGCTCCTCCCCTTGGCTCACACAGTGGAAGGTCAGTGGAGAGTGTCTGGCTTCAGGGAAAGCCTCCAATCTCAGCAAGGGACTTTCCTTTCCACAAATGGGCGGGTACATGGGGCCAAAGTTCTCCTTCCCTTTCAGGCCATTTGGCTGAGCTAGAATTACTGAAGTTTTCTTAACAAAACATTACCTGCCAACTGTCAGGTCAGAAAGAACAGCACCTCTCACTAATGCCTTTAGGATTGGGCTATGATGTTTCCTATTGAGTCCTCATCACATGGTGTAACAGGGGCATTCTTTAGGCAAGTTGGTTGGGTTTCTATATGAAGAATTATAATTTCGGACAAGAGCAACAGTAACAACAACAAAACCAAAAAAGATATACCTCTGAAACCTTGCATAGGCCTCTGAACTCATATTAGATGAAACAAATAAATAAATAGAATAGTCTCTAAGGCCAATTCAACATATATGGAAGGACCTTCTCCCTACACTGGCTGAAATGTTCTACTAGAGGTCTTCATATACATAGCCACTTTGGTCCTGTAAGTCCACTGCCTACGTCACGTAGGGTTGCTGCGTCCGGAAGTATTTTTGACTTCCAGTCTCTGGGGCTATGATCCGGGACAATCAGTAGGCCGGTCAGAGAGCTTGCATACCCCTGGCTTTCTCCTAATGTGAGTACAGAGGAGATGGGGCAACCAGAAGGATACTAGCTTAGACAGGGGCTTAGCGATAGGCCCCTCACCTAGCAACCCAGTGTCTGATGACAACACAAGAAACCTTGTGAGACCAAAGGCCTTACTAATGCTACTTTTAAGTTTTGCTAAACAGAGAAGACCAAGGGCAGGATCAGCTTTTCCTCCCGGTTTTAAAAAGATTTCTTTGCAGATGTGGGTTGCCAGGACTTTTGTTAAAAGGACTATAGCCCAGCTCTCTGACGTGTTTCTTAAAGGCCTTCATCCTTGTCAAATACAAGTGAGGCCATTTGTGACTTATTTGCCCTTGTTTGTGTCATTGGCTTTGACAGACAGTAGTCAATGTGGTAGTCAACCAATATTGACTGGGTCAGCTGTCCCTGGGGGCTGGCCAGACGCTCTTCCTAAGCTGTCCCTGTAGCTGTTTCATGGGGCTCAGCTGGGCAGAGACTCAGAGAGGCAGCTGGGGAGGAGGGACCTGCCAGGTGGTGGGAAAGAGGCCAGAGACCCTTGTTGACACACAGAAGCCCATTAACTTCTTACCCATCAAGGTGAGGAAGGCAAGACAACTCCCTCTGCCCCACCCTGCCCCCCATCCTTGTCTTTCAGGCTGTGTGTTACCTTGTCACTACTTGTTTTCTCCTTCCGGATGTATTTGATGTTAATTTTTGCTAGTTTGCATCTGGATTAAAAAAGAAAGTGAGTTTGGTAAAGGGGACACTGTATTTTGCCTTGTTGGGCCTTTGATGCTAGACTCTGACATTTTGCATTGCGGGGATAAAAGCCAGGTGCACAAGAAAAGACTGTACAAAAAAATAATACTGGCTATATTTTTAGTGACTCATTATTTTCCAGGCACTGAGATGGGTGCTTTATATGCAAATTTTTGAGAGCCTAATGTAGCAGAATATGCAAATATGACTACATTATTTATCTCTGCTGCTCAGAAAAAGCAAGCTCTTCATTCCTGGGGGATGGGAGGCCATTACTGCCCTTCTAAAGGCTGAGTTGTCTTCCCCTTAGGAAAGATAAACCAGCTCTGATGGGCCATTGGTTTTATAAATCATCTAGCACTTCTCCCCTGGAGCCACTAAACCTACTCATGAAACCAATGGGTAAGAAGATATGCTTTTATTTCCCCCCATAAAGGTTGAGAAAGAAGGGCTCAAGGCAGGGGAGAGCGGTGTTCTCCAGGGGTCAGGATAAGGAAAGAGGGGTGGTTGCTGCATTCCAAGAGTAGTATAACTTGAGTCCATATGCACCTAGCACTCTAGAAGGTACTGGGGCTTGGAATAAAGTGGCTCAAGGTTGCACATGGGTGCTGGAATCCAAGAGCAATGAATCCCCAAGACCACCTAGATGTGAAGGGAGTAAGACCACCAGCAGGCCCCCCTGCCTTTGACAAGGCTCTGTGAGTCTGGCAGGAAGCACCTTCGGATGTGGTCCCAGCAGACTGACAAACAGGCTTCTCCCCAGATTCCCCTGATGACTCCTGGATTAACAGGTCGAGGGGTCAGGAACCATAGAAACCTGGCCAATTTAGATGGCTCGTGACACCCGAGAATTGGATCTGGATTTGATATAATGTAGAAAAAAATAAAACAACAACCTCAACAACAAAAAACCATGACAGTCCAAAACAGGCAAAACTAAACTCTACATTCTAAAGTCAATACATAGGTATTAAAACTGTAAGGAAATCAAAGAAATATTTATGAGGAAAGTCACATGGTGGAATAATGTAATGGGGCATAGCCATCTAAGGAGAATTTTAAGACAAAATATAGGATAGCCAGTTAAATTTGAGTTTCAGGTAAATAATAAATAATATTTTAGCAAAAGAATTTTATACATATTACATAGGACAAACCTGTACTTAAAAAATTATTATTCACCTGAAGCCACTCTACTTAGGTACTAGGCATGTTCTTTCTTGACCATGGCTAGTCTATGTTTCGATGGTGGGTGTTCATTTCTTTTCCAACAGTACGTATATGTTTTATATGCTCTGTGCGCATATTATCTTTGATAATAATATTTCGTGTGTGTAAATGCTCTCACTGCTCAAATACTGTGGAACAATTTGTACCCATCACAAAAACATCATGTACCCACCCCCTCCTCCCCTTCTCTCCCTCACAAATGTTGTAAGACACATACTCATATTCTATTACAGATAAGGCAACTGACGCTGAAAAGGTTAAATAATGTGTCCAAGTTCATGGAGCTGGTAAGGGGTAGAATCAAGTTTGAACCTGAGTCTATCAGACTCTGAAGTCTGTGCTTCTAACCACTGTAAAATGCTTATGTTATACAATGAAAACCAGCGTAGACCAAACTCTTCTGGGGTTCACAGGAAACTTGCAAATACACTTGTCCTTGGAGTAAGGGATGATCAGGTCACTCTGACAATGGGGTAATGAGTAAAAATTTTATAAAAGAAATAGAAGAAATTAACAGACACCAACACTGAAATGTTCATCTGTTGGAATTATTTGCAAGGATTTTAAAACAGCGATCGTGAAAATGCTTTGATAAGCAATTATGAATATGCTTGAAATAATGAAAAAATTGTCTAAGCGAAAAAAAAAAAAGGAAAGAAGAATTAAGTGACAGTTTTAGAAGCCAAACATATAGTAAAATAAAAAATATAATGGGGCTCATCAGCAGAATGGACAGGACAGAGGAACTTGAAGATAGAACAGTAGAAATTACCAATCTGAGCAACAGAAAAAATATAGATTTAAAAAGAAAAACTGAAGAGAAACTTTCAAGGACCCATGGGACTCTAACAATGGATCTGACAGTCATGTCACTATGGTTCCCAAGAGAAGAATGAGGTAAGGCCTGGAAAGGTACTCAGATAAGAGCTGAAAACTTCCCAAATTTGGCAAAAATTGGGAAATGCAAAGATGCAGGAAGCTGAGAGGATCTCAAATGTAATAAATCCAAAGAAATTCATATCAAGACATATTATAATCAACCTTTAGAAAACTAAAGACAAAAAAGGCCTTGAAAAAAATGAGAGAGAAATAGAACTTTACCGACAGAAGAAAAGCAATTGGAATGGCAGCAAGGTCCTCACCAGAAACCATGGAGGCCAGAATGAAATAGCACATTTTTTTAAGAACCGAAAGAAATTGTCAGCTCTGAATTCTATATCCTGGGAAATTATCCTTCAGGATAATCAAGACATTCTTAGATGAAAAACAAAAACAAAAACAAAAAACCTAAGAGAATTTGTCACTACAGACCCTGCACTAAGCAAAGGGCTAATAGAAGTTCTTGAAACAGTAAGGGAACAATAAAAGAAGGAATCCTGGAACATCTGGAAGGAAAAAAGAACAATGGAAAGAGTGAAAATATGAATATATACAATAGACTTTCCTTCTTCTCTTAAGTTTTCTAAATTATAGTTGTCAGCCAAAGTAAAAAACCTAACATTGTCTGATGTGGATTTCAATGTATGTAGAGGAAATATTTGAGACAATGAAATTAGAAATAGTGGCAGTGTGTTGGGGACAAAGCGACTTAGAGGAAGGTAAGATTTCTACGCTTCACTCAAACCAGTGAGATGTAGATCTTTGTGGTGATCTGTGTCTTTATTGCGGTGGTGGTTACAGAAATCTACACTGTGATAAAACAGAAGAGAACTACACCCATGCATTGTACCAATGTCAGTTTCTTTCTTCTAATATTGGGTTATTGTTATGCAGTTATGCAAGATGTAACCTTTGGGGGAATTAGGTAAAGGGTGCATGGGCACTCTTTGTCCTATCTTTGCAATTTCTTGTAAATCTGAAATTATTTCAAGATAAAAAGTTGAGAGAGAGAGAGAGAGAACAGGAAGCCGAGATTCTCATGTTTTTCCTGTTGCAATTGTTTTACTTCAGGGTGTGTAGGAAAAGCCCGAGTGGTTTCAAGCCATCTGAGTTAAGTTCTGATTCGCTGGAGACTACACTAATTGAATTGAGGCGTCTGTGGGTCAGCCTGAAACAAGATGATTCTGTGTCTGGAACACATGTTGGTTTCCTGTGCCCTTTGAAGGGAAAATCGATATATTGATTTTCATTTCCCTAGCCATATGTGGTCAGGACATGGTTTATTAAGAGATATCCACCCCTCTGCCAGGGTAGCAACAAACATTGAGGAGGCAAATTGAAAGGTCCACAAACCCAGTTTTCCTAGGGAAAAACAGGTCACAAAACAGAAAGCCTCCTTTGAATTTCCTCCTCTTTCTCCCGGTTTGACCTCCAGGGCCCATGGTGGTCAGGTCTATCCTAATAATGGACATACCATATATACCCACACCCTCTTTAAGTCACCTCAATCTACCTCCAAACTATAGTTCAATTTTTTTCTGCTCCTTTCTATATCCGTTGCAATCTTCCTTGTCCCAGTCACCGTCATTGCCCACGTGGTTTAACTCAGCAGTCCTTTCTTGATCTTCTTTCTTCCATCTTGCCCCTTAAAATCCATTCTTCATACACCAATACTAGTGATTCTTGAACCATGTATATCAGATCATGTTACACCTCTGCATTAACCCCCCTCATAGCTTCCCTTGCACTTGGAATAAAATTTGCACTTGTTACCATGGTCCGCAGGGCTCTGTATGACCTGGGCCCCTGCCTGTTTGTCTGGCCTCATCTCAGCAACTCAGTCTGTCTTAGGTCCACTGGTTGCTTTTCTGCTCCTTGACCATCCAAGCTATTTCACACCTGCAGGCCTCCTGCCTGTTCTCAAAATTGTCCTCTTGCTGCTGCTTTCTGTGCAGCTAGCCCTTTCTAAGCCTTTGCAGTCAAAATGCTTCCCATCCAAATGACCTTCTTTGACCTCTGCCTAAAGCAGCTCCCACCTCGTTACTCCCCATTACATCAGAATATTTATTTTCTTCATAGTTTTCTTATACTTTTTAATGACCCTAATTGTTGTTTTGTTTAATGACTATCATTCTTTGAGAAAGTATGCTCCATGAAGGCAGGGACTTTACATTACTATTCACTGTAGTAGCCCCAATTCAATAATATTTGTTGAAAAAGTGAATGAATAAATGAATGAAAAATTACACACTCTCAGAGCTGGCAGGGACCTTCTTGCTGACAAGAAGGCCCCTGGGGACACTTGGGAGATGTTGAGGAGAGAAGATAAAGACAGTAATCTGACAAGTGTCTGCAGCACCTTGCCGTGCACAGAACATTTGGAATTATTGTACCTCTGAACAACAGATAAGCAGTGAATTTCCGGAGGGTCACGCAGATCGTAGCAGGTGGGAGCCTGGAACCCAGAGAGAACAGGCGTCTGGCAGAGGGCATGGGCCAAGTGTCCCCGTTGTCACCAGCAGCCGTGCAGCTTCCACTGCGTACCCAGCAGAAGGGGCTTCAGGTGGTCTGCATCAGGCCCTGTCACCTGAAAAATATATATATATATTTTTTTTTCCCAGCCAAATATACATATGTATTAGCACTGCTAAGAAAGAAACTTCCCCAGTTAGGGAACAGGCTTCAAGAGCAATAGAGACACGCCAATGTGACGCAGAGGGAAGAGAGACAGACATGGGAAGGTAGATGGTAAATACATAAATGGAAGCATTTTTTCATTGAGCTGGTGTCCTGGAGGCTTCAGTTTGTCAGACCTTCAGCATGCGTGCATCCGTTCCAGAGAACGGTCAGAGCAGGCCGGTCTCTGTTTCCCTGAGGGCACCACGGTGCTTCTGCGCTTGCATGGGTGCTAAGAACACAGGGCGCTGTGCACCCTGCTGCCAGGTTGCGGCCTCCCGCAGGGTCCTCCTTCTCCTCCTTTTGAAAAGATTGAGATATGATGAAAGAATTTACAAAGGGACTGCTGTCGCTCTTCTCTTGTTTCAAAAGAGGGAATTACAGACTACAAAAGAGTCATAGTATTCAAGTGACTAACAATTCCAGGTTCCAAAAAGCATCCATTTGAGCGAGAATGTTACCACAGAAATTCCACTTGCATATACCTTTAATCATGTGGCAAATTACCTTATTAACCACCAGGGAGTCTAGTCTTATTACTTAATTAAACCATCTCTTTCTTTTCTTCTTATTAAAACCACATGGGTTTCAACTTCTGTGTGGTTTTAGATTCTTTCCCCCTTCTTTGGATGTCTTTGCAATAAGAGCTGCATAAAAGAATTTCTGTTATTTTGTGTTGATGACTAAAGGGTTAGCAACATTAAATAGAAAGATGGGGCATGGGGGAGGCGGTCTGGGTAGGCTCACACTGGCCAGTGACGTAACAGCCACTTGGGTGGTATAAAAGTCTGAGATGTGTACCCGTCGCTTACTGCTTTCTCTCGCCAAAACATCTGGAATACAAAATCCTGTCATTAGGCAACCCACATGTTAGAAAAACAAAAGGACAGGAAAAAAAGAAAAAAAGAAAAAAGAAAATCCAGACCCCCAAAATGGCTGGATAAAGCCTCATTATTGCTGGTAGGAAATTAGACATGTAAGGTTATACTTCAAAGCAACTATTTTTATTACAAGAGACTCCACATTTTGATTTATTGGGCAGCAAAACAAGATTGTGACAAATATTTCCACCTCAAAGAAAAGACAAATCAGGCCTCTAAGAAGTCATATATTAAGTAGTTTAAAAATAAAGTGTGTTGCTACAATCATAATGATGAAAATTTTATGCTTCTACTCGTAGCCCCAAATACAAGACTGCTTTTAGTGCACATGCCTAGGAGAAGAAATAATTGAATCTTGTGGGAATTTTCTTCTTATCAAAGGAAAGTGCCAAAACTTTGTAAAATGAAACAGCTGAAATTCCTAGTCTGTCTTTCTTCAAAGGTCAGTGCTAAGCGGGGCCTGTGTACAATCCTGTATTTCAGGCTGACCTGCACATTCAAGAGGGATGCTAAGAATGTAGGATGGGTTCCGAGGCATCTACAAAGATAATTAAAGAATAAAACACAGGGTTTTGAGACAAAGCTGAAGGAATTTAGAACAGTCAACTGTGTTTTAAAAAGAAAACAACCCTAAAAGTTTAAGGTATTGACATTTGAGGTAGAAGAAGCAGTACATTGCATTAAGTGGTGACTACCTGGGTCTGTCCCCATCTGGACAGGGTGTTTTTTCCTATAATGTGGACAATTATAATTAGATGAACTCAGAGAAAGGCTTCAGTGATGGTGTGCATTATGGAATCTGGGAAATGAGTTTCTTAGGCAGGCTGTAAACTTGTCTTCTCTGTAGGTCTGAATAAAGAAGCACTTACCGTCCCAGGCTTGGGGAGAGAAATTAGAAGAGCAGGGGCTGTGATGTGAGGTGCATAGCTTGGGTTCTGTCTCAGCCCTGGTACTAATGAACCCTGTGACTTCCAGCCAAATCGTTTAACTTCTCTTGGCCTTGGTTTCTCATCCATAAAATGATATTAGGCTAGGTGATTTAAAGGACCACATATGCATGTTTTGATTCTAGGGGGAAGACAGAATGACCACAGGAAAGCGGTAAGGTCCTTCTTCATTTTATTCTTACGCTTGGGAGGGAAGTTGGAGTATTTGTGCACAGGTGTTTGTGCGTGGGAAGGGTGGGTGGCTGACCATACTGGAGGGAGGGAAAGGGGGCTCTGCACTACAAGTATGTTCCTAAAACTGTAGGTGTAATTTGAAATCATATAAGTGACTTTAGCCTTTAAACGCCATGCAAAGAAATTCTAAAGGTGAATGCTTCGTAAATTGAATAATTACAGCCAAGTGTATCTGTTTTTGTAAAAACACATTATCATTTATTGGGGGGCCTGCCGCAATTCCGAATGCCATGCTGAGCTCCATAAATGAGTTACGTATCGTTTAACTTCACGTATGATCTAGCATCGAGTGCTTCCACGGTCTATGCTAAGAACAGGGATAACGGAGCTTCCGCAATGAACCTGAAGTGCTGCAGAAATCTGAGGCACTTCTTGAATCATCAAAAGATAAGTAAATCTTGCCCAGTATGGTTTTTAAAATTTGATTTTAATGGTGCTTTACCAAGTACTATGTCTTTGAACAATTAGGAAGCCCTCAGTAAATTTTCGTGTATTGATTGGAAAGTATGTGAGATAAATTCCTATAAACTACAAATCTGGACTTCCTAGAACATCCCAGGTTTTTCAAACTTCACGCCAACCACTCACCACCTTTTGTTATTATGGGAAGTGAGGGATAGCAAGTGGGAAAGCACTCCGGAAACCACAGGGCTGATGGCCATGCAAGCAGCTCGTGGCAAAACATGGCCCTGGGAGCACTTCGTAAATCAAAACTGGTCTCCAAAATTAGCCAAGCAAGCCCAGGTCATGGAGGGTCCTGGAGAGACAGGGCCCTGGTGAGTGGGAGGAGGAAAATCAAGCCTGTGGGGTGCTGCCGTGTCCTATAATGGTTCCCCCACATCCATCAACTGACAATTACTGGGCTCCCTACCCTGGACTTCAAAACATTTGGAAAATGTTCATAAACATGTTCAGAATCCCACAGTGTAAGTAAAACATTTTTATAAGATTATAAAATAAAGAAAACTGGCACATGTTTTGTTTGAACAACTGCGCTGGTGATTTCTTTTCCTAAGGTGAGGGACTCTTAAACAAGTCTTCGTAATTGCTCTTAGGGAGTTTGGCCTCTTATTTTTTGAAAACACAATAAAATACATGCAAATCTCTAAACTTTGTAGATGACAGACCCTAAACCTCAGACAGATGTGGAGGGAATTTGAATGAAAGATGGCTCTGCTCGGGCTATGGTTTGAGAAACAGAATTAAGATGACAATGGGATTCTTGCTTTGATCTTTGCATATGTGGAAACAATGAGGATTTTGGAGGGTTTCTTTATTTGAAGAACCCCCACAGGCTAAGGTAAGTAGGCTGAACCCTTAATAAACTAGTTGTTTCCAGAAGAATAAAGCATAAAACTCATTGTTATGGCAAATTCATATTAATTGCCACTATTAACAGTTAAAAACTTAAAAGGAAAGAAAGGATGGGAAACACAATTACTTTTTTGTGACTAAATACAATAGAAATTATATATAATTTTCCCCTCCTCCTCTTTAAGGAATTTCCTAAAGCCACAGGAAACCCCATCTCTGCTGGGATTTGAGCCTGAGTTGGGGAAGACAGAAAGAATTACTACTTGAGGAAGCGGTGGCTGGAGACCCTCATTTTCCTCCCCTGGCCTTTGTTTACTAGTTTCAAAGGCATTCCTTTTAGTGAGGGCATCAGCTGGAGTAAACAGTCTTGAAAATGAGAAGTTGGAGCTCTTCTCTGGGTAGTTGGAAGGATGGGTGTTTTTTCTTCCAGAAAAAGAGGACAGTAGGAGGAGATTTATTTAAGCAGTAAGTACTGGCTCTCTGATGAGAAGCAGCCATGGAACTGATCTCCATGTTTCCAGTTTATGACCAAGCATGGGGAGGGGCAACTAGATCAAAGTTACTTTAGGGCAAAATTGCTGACATTCCTGAAATAGCCCCACATTCCTCACATCCCAATAAGTAAGAATCAAGTTCACTGGCTTGTGAAGAGGACCCACTATAAGCCTTCGATTCTTTTGTTACCTTGACTTTTAGCTCATTGTCCTGTCTGCTCTTCTTAAACCAAAGGGGAATGATTCCTGATTTGACCATTGTTCTCTGCACATAGAGATGTCAGGGGTCAAGATCTGTAGCTACAGAGAATCCAATGCTCAAGAAAAAACTAAAAGGAGGCTCTGTGCACATGGTTAAATATTTAGACATGTAAAGACAGTTAGCATGTAAAAGTAATCTAAAAGAAAAATCAAAGGAAGTGAGAATCATAATTGCCCCATTAAGATTTTAAGGGGTGGGGGGGGGTATGGTTCCAGAGATGACAACTGTGAAAATTAATGAACAGAAACTTTATTTAAACTGGAGTTGAGAAATCTTCACTGGAGAGCTCATACCATACAGCTTATGATCAATTATCCCAAATGAGAAGAGAAGTACTTTCTATTTCAAAAAGAAGATGTTTTTCTGCTTTATGAGTGGAGCAGGAAGAGCCTTCTCAGCCAGTGAGCACTCAGACACTGTTACAACTCGGCCAACAAAAGACCGCTGCAGTTTCAACTCCCAGTTTCCTCCAGTGGGCTCTTTGTTTACAACAGCCCCTCTGATCTCTCTCTTTCCTCTGTAACAGAGTGTTCTTCTCCTTTGCTCTCTTGGGGTTGCCTGTGATCGGCCATTAGAGGGCATGTCCTGGATTGAAATTCTTTGTTGTTTCTGAATGAACCCATGTTGCTGGACAAATATCTGACTGTTTATTTGTTTAAGGTCAACACAACACATACGCATAATCTAAAAACCTAGAACCTTCTCAGAGTCCTAGTGGTAGGATGTGTGACTTAGAAATATTATGCACCAATTTGGAGTACAAAGTCCCTTTTCTAATCCATCAAGGATCATAATACCCTCTAACAGTCCAAGATAATATTGATGGAAGAATTCCAGTTTATGTATCCTGAGTTTCAAGAAATATGGGAAGGGAAGAAAAAACAAACAAAAAAGAAATTCAGAGTCAGTCAAAATATTAAAAGTAAAATTATTTAAAGAAATATGTTAGCTTTTAAAAAATAGTACAACAAGCATTAGCAAGATATCTTTCTTATGTTGGAAAGTGATGGCTATAAGCCTTTGAGCAGAAATGTATTTTTAATTCCCTTGGGTAAATATCTAGGAGTGGAATTGCTGGGTCACATGAATGTGTGTATGATACTGCCAAACTGTTTTCCAACATGACCGTCTTTTTGCATTCCCAACAGCAATGTGTGAGAATTCCAGTTGCTCCATGTCCTTGACAACACTTATTATTATTAGTTTTTAGTTTCATTCTTCCTAGTAGATGTATAGTGGTAACTTACTGTTAACTTTAATTTTAATTTCCTTAATGGCTAATGATATTGAGCATTTTTGTATGTACTTATTTACTATTTCCAGATCTTCTTCGGAAAATCACTGAACTTAATATTTAACTTATTGCCCGCTTATCTTATTGTGTCTTTTGCCTTCTTCTTACTGAGTTCCATATATCTTTTGTCAGATATATGTTTTGCAAATATTTTCTGCCAGCCTGTAGCTTACTTGTTCATTTCCTTAAGTGTCTTAGTTAAGAGCAAAAGTTTTAAATCTTGATGAAGTATAATTTATCAATTAGCTCTTTTATGTTTTTTATGTTTTGTTTAAGAAATCTTTTCCTAACCCAAGTTCACAAAGATTTTCTCCTATACAGGGGCTGGCAAAAGTAGGTCTACAGTTGTTTGTATGGAAAATAACAGAATAATTAATAAGTAATAATACAACAATAGACCCTGTTTCACATACTCACAACTATAAACCTACTTTTGCCCACCCTTGCGTTTTATGTGTTACTGTTTGAGCTCTTACATGATCCATTTCAAGTTAACTTTTGTATATTGTGAGATAAAGATTGAAGCTCTTTGCTTGTTTGCTTTTGTTTTGTTTTTTATGTAACTATTCTATTGTTCCAGCAACATTTGTTGAAAAGACTGTGCTTTCTTCATAGAATTAGTTTGCATTTTTGTCAAATTCCATCCAAATCTCAGCAGGCTTTTTAACAGAAACTGACTAGTTGATCCAAAATTTTATATGGAAATGCAAGGGACCTAGAATAGCCCAAACAATTATGGAAGAAACCCAACAATTTTTAGTATCTTATTTTATGAGACTTTAAGACTTACTATAAAGCTATATTAAACCAGACAGTGAGGTATTGGCATAAATATAGAAATATGGAAAAATAGAACAGAATAGAATCCAGAAGGAAGCCCATACATTTATGATTAAATACTTAAAACAATTTTGATTTATTATGTTCTAAAAATGAAATCACAGTGACATCAATAATCCTGAGTTTCTTCTCCTCACTTGCTTATGAAGAGTCTACAGTTTTCCCACTTTGCTTGGTTCCCTTCAGGTGTCTTTTTTCTGTGTGTTTCCTGGTGTTCCTAAAGAGAATCTTCCATTTCTTGGGAACGGCTTGGGAGCCACAGTCTGTCCCTCAGTGCGCGCTACAAACTCCCTCTCTGCCTCAGTTGTTTCTTCAGCCCACGGCCCTACCATTTGCCGCCCGCCCCTGCAGGCCATGTATAAATGCCCATGCTCATCTGAAGTGCTGTCTTCTTATCTCCAATGTTGCTGTCAGTTTTCAAGGTGTCAGGGGTGGGGGTGGGCCAGGTTCCAGGCAGCAATGAGGAGACTGGCTTTTCTCTCAACTCAAGGACTTCTGGGCCTAAAGCAGCACTGTTGTTTGCCCAGAGTCTTCACAGAGTCTCTCAGAAATCCAGCTTCTTCAAACACTGCTCTAACTCCGCTTCCCAGTGAGCTCAACACCAGCCCAGGAGAAGCTGGGGAACAGATAACAATGTCTCCTGCATGCAACCCGTCTCTCCAGGCTCTCTCAGGGATGGGGGGCATTGAAAAAATTCGAACAATTGTACAACCCCTCTCAACTTCCTTCCTCCACTTTCAGCCTCTAAAACACACATATCCCATGCCTCTCAACTCAAAGCAAATTCCAGAAATAATAATTATTGTTATTAACATTATGGAGTGTTTCTTAATAATAGCTGTCTTGGCCTACCAGTTCTGAATATTGATTGGTTATCCTGAGTACAAATGGAATTCTCTGCTTATCATTTTACAGTCATGAGAACTGAGGCGGGAAGTGATTTTACCTGTGTTCACGTAACAAGGAGGCGGTTGCCAGGCTCAGATATTGTGACCCTGAGGTCATCACTGTACGAGCTCCAATAAATTGTTGATGCTGTGCTTATCCGTTTAGTCAAAGGAGAAATCATTTCAGGGAGGCAACTGTCAGTCCATGCTGGTGTTTGAACAAAACAAATGCTCAGCTCAATCAAAATGGTCACAGCGGTGGCCCTCCATGGGGTCTGTGTTAGGAAGAAATTTCACAAGGTTTCTAGAGATTATTTCTTACTAGTAATTTTGTGGCTTTGAGGTAATATTTTAGCAAGAGAGGCTGTCATGGAACACTGGGAAACTTCTCAAAAGGTATTTCTGGGAAGTCACTGGGAAGGTTAATGAAAATATGTGTATTTAATTTTGTCAAAAGAATCCTGGTGTGTGCACTAGGGCGTATGCAATCCATCAAATCAAAACATAATCAAAGGCATAATGTGAAGAAATATAATTATAGCTTATACTTACTCTTAGCGTCTGGACCTCACCCTCGCAACCTCCCACTTCAAATTCAAATGAAAACGAAAGCAAATCTGCTGTATTTCAGACAAAAGCAGCATCGGATTTATGAGTGAGAAAGTTGATGGGGGGGGGAGGTGTAGGTCTATGGGGAAGACTTAATTGTAGGACTGAAAGACTCCACTGAGTAAACCACTCCAAGCATTATAGAATCCAGACCCAGCCCTGTTACCATAATGGTCCCACTGGTTTCCAGAAACATCATAATCCATCAAGGGAGAAAAAGTTTTTCCACTCACTAAGGCTATAGCTCTTATTGATTACAGTTCGATGGCATTCCCACATACCTGGAGATAGATGACAGTTTCAGTCTCTCTCCTTTAATAAATACTATACTCTTAAGGGAGTAAACCTCCAGGGACTGAATCTCAGGAAAGTCTGCTTTTAGCTCAGACTGCCTTTCTATTCTGGAAAAGATACTAGGGCTGTAAGAGGTATATTTCACAACTCAGGAGCCAGAAACAGAAAAATCAAGGTCTTGGCAGCAAGCTGCAGGCACAAGAGACAGGGGTTGTGGGCAGTAAGAGAGAACATACCTCACTGACATCACTCATGAGGACCGCTTGGCGGACAGATCTGCTGGGCTCTACCCAGAGTCGCCAACAAACCTACTACCACTGTGCATCCTAGACCCTGTTCTCTTGTTCTGCAGTCTCGGTGGGTCCTGGGCCTTCCTCCTAAGAAAGGTCAGGGTAGTTTCGACCTATATTTCATGTTGTGTGAAGGTAAAGGTGCCACCAACGTGTTCACCGAGCGTCTGGGGTGAAGAACATGATTCCGGTGGAGAATTGTGTCCTAGGAACCTTGAGAGCCCGGAATCATGGAATCTGAGGCTGAAAACATCAGAGAAGGGCCTGGAACACACCAGCTGCAACTCTAGTCCCCGCCTCTAGGACATTCAGGCACACCAGTAGTCCTCGGGCCCAGCAGTTACTCAGAGTCCAGGAGGACAGTCAACGACATCTTCACGGTGTAGCTGTGGTTGCAGTGGTCAAATAATAGAGACAGAGGCAGGCTCCAGCTAGTACTGTTACCTCCACAAGCGGAGAAAGCAAAGATATGGACTCTGGTGGGGCCTGGAGCCCCTTTCTCGTGGCCTCCAACTAGGTAAGGCTGACTGTGTCCCTTCGGCTTCCCTGTCAGTAATTTCTGTTCGGCTGGCCCAGCAGAGGTTTCTGCTCTAACTTTTCCGGAAATGACTAAGAGGATATTACTGTGATTACTGAGGAAAACGTAACAGAATGCTTTCTAAGTCAATCTCCATTCCCTGCCCCAGTACCTCCACTCCTACCCCACTCCAACACTCACAGACACAGACACACAGATCTCAGAAACTCGTACCTGAGGATTACCAGTGAGTGAGGACAGGGAAAACCTTCTTGCAGCCAATCCTGTTTGGGGAGATTGTCATCTATATTCCTCATACCCAACCTCTTCTCCTTTGCCAAGTGTGGCTTCGATGAATTTTAAATATGGTACTTGGAACTTTGAAAGAGCCAGATTGTTTGAATTGGGGCCAAGAAAAAGAGAAAAGGGAAGGATTGAATGGGGTGCTGAGGAAATCCCTGACCCACGCAGTCGGAATGGGCTAGGCTGCAATTTTCTCCTCAAAAGTATGCAACACTAATTGCCTCCACCCAAAGTAATTTTCTAAGCAGCAAATTAAGAAGCTTAAAAAGAAATAACCTTCAGTCACTGTGGATTAGTCGATGAGCAACTTCGTAGTGTAAGAGCCTGATTGATGTGATGCAGGGCTCAGTGTGAGAGCTGGAGGCAGAGCTAGTGCTTTCTTTGAAATGACAGCAGCCCCTCACCTGAACCAGAAAGGAGCAGCTTGGGGGCTTTATGTGAGTCTCACGAAGGAGCACATTTGTGTAAGTCAGAGGATTTTCCAGGCAGCCCCATCAATGCCACTTGAAGAACACCAGGGCCTGTTCCTAAAGACATTGTCATCCAGCACATTTAGGTCAACTGCATTTAATGGAAAGTTTGGGATTTTGCCATTGCTCTTAAAGGAGTGGAACAAGTTCTCGTAAAGTCATCCTTCCTCATCCTGACGCAGCCCTGTGGAGCTGGAGATGGGGACGTCCTGTGAGGACGATCTCCCTGGGCGAATTTCTTTGTGTCTTTTGGGTCTTCCTTTCCTGGTGCTTCCTTATTTTCTAGTTTCCATAAATGCAGTCCAAATAATAAAAGTTAACACGTTTTGTGGTAGATTCTGTTTGGGTCTCACAGCTACTTTTAAAACCTTTACAGCTACTCCGTATAATGAGTGCTCTGGTTATACCCATTTTACAGGTGGGGAAACTAAGGTATAGTTATATGTTAACTATAACATAAGGTATATGTTAAGTAACCCAGTCAGGGGTTCACTGCTACAAAGGGAGACAGAGATTTAACCAAAGCTTAAGGTCTTGACACATGTGTGTTTTTGTGTTTATGTCTTTGATCTTTCAGCATTCTCATCAGCTCCTGTGGAATCAACAGTTTGCTCTCTACATGAAAACATGCTCACATCTACATGAACACACAATCGCATCTACGTGAACACCCATCCACATCTGCGTGAACGCCTATCTTGGCCTTTCTGAGCTTCCATTCTCAGTGTCCTGTCTTGTCTGCCCCAGGGATGAGCTAAAATTCACTTATCTAAAGCTAGATATCATGTTCCTCCTTAAACTTGCTACCTATCTTTAAAATTTTTATTTTGTGATTTTAAAAATGAGACTATATGATTAACAATAAGAGCTAGCACTTCTTAGTGTATGTTATATACCAGGCACTGTTCTAAGCACTTCATATGTATTAACTTACTTATTTAATCCTCATAGCAGCCTCAAGCGGTAGGGGCTATTATTAATCCCATTTCAGAGAAGGAAACAAAGACATTACAGCCAGTGGGTTAAAAGGCCAGGTTTTAGGCTCACGCACTGGGCTTCAGTGTCCGTGCCCTGAATACCGAGCCCTCCTGCCTCTCTAACATTTAATGTCAGATTCTCTCCTATCCAGTCCCCCATGCTCAAAACCCTCCTGTCAGACACCGATGCTTCCTTCCTTCTCTCTCATCAGCCATCAGACTTTGTCTTACTTCTTTCTGCACACATCCCATCTCTTTGATTACACCCTCTCTGTCCCCACGAGGTAACATCTCTCTAGTCCTTGCTAGGACAATCTAGGCCACCTTGGAGCAGGCCGTCCCATTCCCATCTCTCCTCTCCATTCCATCCCAAATACTGTTACTGCCTCAGTTTTCCTAAAACACTGATTGGTACACATCATACCCTTCCTGAAGAATCCTAAATACTTTGCTTATCAAGTGGAGTTCAGATTTTTTACTTAAGTCTTCACAATCTACAAAAAGCTTCAGCAAACTGTGGCCTATGGGCCATGTCTGGCTTATTATCTGGTTTTATTTATCTCAGGAGATAAAAATAGTTTTTATAATTTTGAATGACTAGGAAAATCAAAAGAAGAGTCATATTTTGTGACAACGCAAAAATGATGTAAAATTCAGATTTCAGTGTCTTCAAATAAAGTTTTATTGGCACATACCCCCTCTCCTGTTTGAGTCGTTGCACGGGGCTGCTTTTGTGCTACAAGCAGAGTAGTTGCAACAGAGGCCTCGTAGCCAAAGCCTCAGATTACAGTCTGACTGGCCTTTTTCAGAAAAGCTTGCTGAACTCTGACATAAACCATATTTTTCTACTGGTCTCCTCCATCTAGACAAACTGCTGTTGTTATCTGTCCTTGAAGACATATCAGGTGCTTTTCTGTCTTAGGACGATTTTGCTCCTCTCATTCATTGGCTTAGATCAGGAACTGGCTACATTTTTCCTGTAAGGGCCCAGATGGCAAATGCAACTGGAACTCTCACGCTTTGCTAACTGGAGTAGAAACTGGCACAAATACCTGTACACTCTTTAGCAATGTGCCCTAGAAGTGAGCATAAATTTACCTCTGTAACAGAAATTACACTTCTAAGTGTATACCCAATAGAAATTTTTAAATATGTACAACAAATATATACCCACAAATGTTTACTGCAGCATTATTTGTGAGAACAAAAAACTAGAAAAGGTCTAACATGCCATCAACAGTAAACATGTAAATATACCATAATGCATTTATTTAAAGAATACTATACCCTAATTTTAAAAAGCAAACTGCTATTGTATGCAATGACATATATAAACCCCACATACCTGGTGCTGAACAAAAACCAGACACAAAAGTGTGCACCTTATATGATTCCATTTATTATAAAGTTTAAAAGTGCCTGGAACAATCCATGATGCTAGAAGTCAGGTTAGCGGTATCACAGCTTGGGTTCCCAGGAAGCAGAGACTTGCATGTGCAGGGAATTTACTGGGGAGTATGCTCTGGGCGCCAACACCTCTGAAGAAATAAAGGCAATTGGTCAGGGCAGAAGGTGGAGGTGCACTGTGATGGGGTCACAGCAGAGGGTTCAGCTAACTCAGCGATTTTCAACCAGTGTTCCACAAGAATTTTTAAAATGTGCAATACCCGACTGTTTAGTCAGGGGCACTGACCTCTTTTCCCTCAGACTGTCAAGTTTAAAAATGACAATAGCCAACACAACAATAGCCACCTGGTGTGAATAAATCAAAATTATACCTATTTTTTAGTCAGATTGGCAAAAAAATATAGTTCTTGGTGTGCCACAGAATTTTAGTAATTAGTGTACGTGTGTCTTGAGGTGAAAAAGGTTCCAAAATCACTGAGCTAACTAAGGGGAGCTCTGGCACTGCTACAGCCCCTCAGAGTTGGATGGAATTGGAATGAAGGGACGAGGCCCACACATTCCCACGTCAACCCGCCGCTGCATGTGGCATGCCCTCAGAAGGGTGTGTGAACTAGGGTAAGGGACCAGTCATCCCAAGGAAGCCTTGGAGAGGGGCTAGGCTGAGAGTTGTTGACTCTACCAACAGTGCCAGTAGCTGGGGGCCGAATGTTTCACAGCTGGAGAGGTTCTGGGGGGCCCCTTAACCCCCTCTACTCATGGTTACCTCTCAGTGACTGGGAAGGGGCAGCAAGACTGAGGGCTTCTAGGGCACCGGGGATGCTCTGTTTATCCAAAAGGTCATTGTAAGAACAGATTCACTTTTTAAACATTTATATTCATGGTTTTTCCACTTTTATATTTGATGTCCTTGTCAATGGACAAGCTTAAGAATGTAAGGGGGAGTGAACCAGAGCATTCAAAGCTGCTGAGAAGTCAAGAAGGACAAGGACTGTAAAATGTCCCCTGGATTTTGTAGCTTGAGGTCACTGGTAGCCCTGATACAGCTGTCTCAGAGAGGAAGGGGCTACAGAGTGAGTGAGAAGGGAAGGAATGGAGAGAATGCGTGTGGGTGACTCTTGAGACGTTAGCCTGAAAATGGTGGCTGGTAGTTGGAGAGGCGAGAGGGGGCACAGCGAAGGTTTTGTTTTGAATGGAAAATACTTTATTCTCTTAAAGGTCTTATGAGAAGTGCCCAGTGGGAGGTAGTTGTATGTATGAGGGGAGACCCCCCTCCAAAAAATGAAATTATCTTCTGGAGGGCAGGCCCCCCGTAATACAGGCTTCCCCTGCTAGGTGAGCGTTCTAGGAACCCATCTGCATCGGTGTACCAGCTGGCGTTGTTGTGAGAGACTGTGTTCAACTTCAGTGAATTTTTTTTTGAAGACTCAGTGCATTTGCCCATTCCACAGTGGGTGCTTTATGAGTGCACCTGCCCACACCACACTGAGTGTTCAGCAGTTTTTAACCAAAAATGGCATGACCCCCATGCCCCACCCTCCCTATTCACCCAGTCTTGCTCTGAGTGACTTTTCTTTGTTTCCTTAGATTAAAAAAGTCCTCAAAGGGAAACATTTTGTGGATGTGGAAGAGGCAAAACAAGAAACGGCAGGAGCAGGAAAAGGCATCAAAATCAATGAGTTCAAAAACTGTTTTGAACAGCGGGAAAAAAGTCTCAATAGGTGTTATTACATCAAATGGAGGATACTTTGAAGGTGACTGAGGTTTAAACGTGTAAGAATAAATACACAATTTTTATAAATAAATTCTGTTTTTTTGAGGGTTCCCCTCTCATACTGGAAGTACAGGGTCTGGCGGAAGTAATGCCATTGAGTGTGGTTGGTAGGATATGTGAATGTCTTGCACGAGATGGACAGCAATTTGAACATTTCACCTAAAATGTCATGTGGTGTGCTTGAGTGTGACATTGTTATGGTATAGAATTATATACTTATGACTTTGTAATAAAAGATTTTTATGCAATTAAAAGGGGGTGTTATTTGTGCCAGACCCTGTATAAGGGATGGTTAATGGGGTATAGTTACTAAGAATGGGGAAGAAAATGGGGTTCCAAGCACAGGATAGTTGTCTTATATCCAAGGAGGGCATTTCTACCTTGTGATTGCACCAGCTACTCAGACCACTCATCTGGTCCTTAGCACATGAAACTCCATGTTGTTCTGTCACTATTTACACATACAGTTTCTATCTTTCAATTCTATCCTTTTGAGAGCCATGGCTATGAGCCTTTGGATCCCCACCGATCTCTCAGCGGGGTGCTTTGTACACCGTAGGTGTTCCCTAAGTGTGCTCTAGGGGCAGTTGATGGCCATGATGAGAGGGGTAGGATAGAAGGGAGCACATCCATTTGTGCAGATCTGCTATAGGGCTTAAAGTGAGATGGCTTCAAGGGAACTTCCTTTGCATAAATTCAGACATTTTTCAGATGCTTGCTTTTATTTGTACAGTGTTTTACATCTGAGGATGGAATGAAAGGATTGGGGTAGTGACCAAAGTGGGACACCCCAAGTTACACAACTAGAGAAGGTGTGATTCCCTGTTTTTGGTCCCTAGTGAGGATTATGACACAGTCCTTTCTGACCCTTTAAGCTGCGTTCACAATAGAGAGAAAACTAATTCAGAGTTAAGCAACTTGGCTAAGGTCTCGCAGCTGTGGGCAGAAGCATGCCTAATGTCCAGGCGTCTTTCCCCAGCAGCTCTGCAGCTCGTCTGCCTCCACTGACCACGTGTTCCAGATGGACTGCACATGCCGGGCTGTGAACATGCCAGGCCCAGCGAGCTGAAATGTGGGTTTGATCAAAGAAGGTGAGGGCTCGGTCCTTGGTGAAAACCCACTGTTCCTTTGGACTGTCTCTCCAGACATATTGGTATTATGATGACAATTAATAATTACATAAAGTCTTTCAACCTCAAAGACCTCAAGCTCCTTCTAGATTGTAAATATAATAGTGCCTTCTGTTTGGCGTCACGAGCCATTCTGCAGGCCCAGGCATCAGGGAGGCGGCTAGCTGTTGCACACCCATGCCGGAGTGTGAGTCAAAGATCCAAAGGACGGAAAGAAAAATCTGTAGGTGAAATCTCATGCCACTAATGTCTGGATTTATTGTCAGAGACCCTTTGGATCATAACATTTTAAGCAATGATATTCTACACAGTTTGATTACAATTGCAGTTAAATTTCACCTCACGTTTTCTTTATGTCAGCCGTATTATAATTAAATGAAAAACGAGAGGGGAGGGCTTTGCATTTTCTCTGGGTCTGAAGCTAACAGCATCTTTTTTTCTTAACCCTTTCTTTCCTACTAACTTGGCTTTTTCTTTCTTTAGCGGGGCTTTTTGATTTTGAAATCGGGTCAAGATGATTTATGGGGAGGGCACAACAGCCTTGAATCACATGCCATTTTCGGTAGCAGACGCTATGACAACCCACGCGTGTCCCCTCCTCTTATCTCTGAGTTCGCCTGCAGCTGAGGTGGACGGTTTCTGCACGTGGAGAACTTCCCACCTCAAGCACCACCTAGACCCTAGGTTTTCTCAGCTTCTTTCCGCCTGAGGGCTCACTGCGGCTCTAGGGGGATTTTCAGCTCTCACAGAACAGTGTAGAAGACTTGTGGATTTAATGTTCCCTGGGGGAAATCCTCAACAAGGCAACAAAGGAGTCAGAGGACAAGTACTCCAGGCCCCCAGCTCCACTGGGATAATTCTGGGACTCATTGTAAACGTTTCTCAGAGCGTCCCATTGGGATTGAATCCCAGTTTGCCTATGGAAGTGACCGTCGCTTTTCTCTCTTCCTTCTCACTTTTCCACCACCTCAGGTGTGTTTCCAGGACCCACCTTCTGAGTAGGTGAGGGAGAATGGGATGGGGTCTTAGGGCTAGGAGGTGGCTCCCACAGAGCAGAGGGGGGTAGGGAGTGGAGGTTGAGGAGGGCAGAAGGTGTCACTGAGAGGGGACTAGTGGGCAGTTCCCCTTTCCCTTTGGCAGAAGGAGAACTTTGGAAGGAATTAGTCAGGGTGTGGAGGGCAGCATCTGGGAAGACATAGAGCCATGATTACTGTGACATCTGTCATCCCCATGGGACTGGAAGATTGGGGAAGGCTTCTTGGAGGATGGGACATTAGAAGTTGACTTTGGAGGAAGAGGTCGGAGTTGGGTATTTGCAAATAGCGGGTAGGGTGCTTCAGCTAAAGTCTGGGAGTAATTTCTGAATGCCATCACATCTGTGCCTGTCTTCAGATCATCTGTTTCCTTTGTACGCCTTAATGTTGCCAAGTGCAGAATACAATCTCTAGTTGAGGAAGGATAAATAATAAGGATAAATAAAGAAAATCTGTTGTGTTTTACATTTGATTTTCCTAGTGTTTTTCTTTTTTTCTTCATGGTGCTCAGCTGTAAGATGCAAGAGGGTGGGAAGATTTGACCGAAGGGCAGGAGAGAACAAACAGTATATTTTGGGAACATGGGGATTCTTCCTCTGGACCCACCTCCAGTGGAAATCCCATGCAGGTCATATTTTCCATCTGTCTGCTGAAACACAAATGCCACAAGGCAGCAAGGCGGAAGTTATTTTATTTCATTTTTTCATGTCCTTATGAGGATTTTTTCATTTTAATTGCATTTTTTTACTTGCCATTTATCCCCCTTATATCCCCGCAATCACCACCCTGTTGTCCATGTCCATGAGTCCTTTTGCCTTTTTGTTTGGTCTCTCCACTGCCGAACCTCGTCCCCCCACCCCCCACGTTTGTCATCCTGCTCTCCATCTATGAGTCTGTCTCTATTTTGCTTGTTAATTCAGTTTGTTCATTAGATTCCACATCTGAGTGAAATCGTATGGTATTTGTCTTTCTCTGGCTGGCTTATTTCACTTATTTCATTACTCCAGGTCCGATCATGCTGTTGTAAACGGTAAACTTTTATTTTTTTTTATTTTTTATTTTTTTACAGCTGAGTAGGGTTCCATTGTGTAAATGTCCCATAGTTGTTTTATCCATTCATCTACTGATGGACACTTGAGCTGCTTCCATATCTTGGTGATTGTAAATAATGCCGCAATGAACATAGGGGTGCTTATGTTCTTTTGAATTAGTGTCTTGGGTTTCTTTGGATAGATTCCCAGAAGTGGGATCATGGGGCCAAAAAGCTGATCCACTTTTAATTTTTTGAGGTATCTCCACACTGCTTTCCACAGTGGCTGCACCAATCTGTATTTCCATCAACAGTACAGAAGGCTTCCCCTTTCTCCACATCCTTACCGGCACTGTTGTTTGTTGATTTATTGACAATAGCCATTCTGACTGGTTTGAGGAGATATCTCATTGTGGTTTTAATTTGCATTTCTCTGATAATTAGTCATGTTGAGCATCTTTTCATATGTCTATTGGTCATCTGTATGTCACCAAGAAACTACTAGAACTGATAAATGAATTCAGTAAAGTAGCAGGGTACAAAATTAATATCCAGAAATCAGTTGCATTTTATCTACCAATAATGAACTATCAGAAAGGGAAACTAAGAAAACAATCCCATTCATGATTACTTCAAAAAGAATAAAATACCCAGGAATAAATCTGACCAAGAATGTAAAACACCTATACTCGGAAAATTATAAGACACTGAAGAAAGAAATTGAAGAAGATACAAATAAGTGGAAGCACATACATGTTCATTGATGAGATGAATTAACATCATTAAAATATACATGCTACCCAAAGCAATCTATAAATTCAATGCAATTCCTATCAAGATTCCAATGACATATTTCACAGAACTAGAAAAAATATTTCAAAAATTTATATGAAAAAGGTCCCACATAGCAACAGCAATCCTGAGAAAGAAGAAAAAAGTTGGAGGAATCACACTACCTAATATCAAACTATACTATACACCCATAGTAATCAAAACAGCATGGTACTGGCATAAAAACAGACACATAGATCAATGGAACAGAATAGAGAGCCCGGAAATGAACCCACATTTTTATAGTCAATGAGTATCTGACAGAGCAAGCAAGCACATACAACAGGCTAATGATAGTTTATTCAATAAATGGTGCTGAGAAAACTGGATAGATACGTGCAGAAATATGAACCTAGACCACCTTCTTACACCACACACAATAATCAATTCAAAATGGATCAAAGGTTCAACTGTTAAACCTGAAACCATAAAAATCCTAGAAGAAAACATAGTAAAATCCCAGACACTGCTTAGAGCAATATTTTATCTGATGTACCTCCTCAGATAAGGGAAACTAAAGAAAAACTAAGCAAATGGGACTATTCAAACTAAAAAGCTTTTGCACAGCAAAGGAAATCATCAACAAAATAAAAGACAATCCATGGAATGAGAGAACAAATTCACCCATACATCTAGGGGGTTAATATCCAAAATTTATAAAGAATAAAGCTGAACACCAAAACATCCAGCAATCCAATTTTAAAAATGGGAAAAGGACTTGAACAAAGAGGTTATTTTAAAACATTAAAGATGCCTGAAAACAGAGAATCTTCTAGGGTTTAAGAAAGACTTTTCACTCTTCATTCACTTGTCATGGGAGTGTTAACCACCCCCAGATTCAATATCCCCTTGAGTGACTGGATGCAGCCACTGGTAAAACTATTTTCATCTCTAAAGCGTCCCTGAAGCACCAAGGGGCCAATTTCTCACGAGGAGACATGCAAATGGCAGTTATAAGGTGCAGGGCAGCAAGGAGGCAGTGAGCACATTCGCCAGAAAGAAAATTCGTGGGGGAATCACAGGTGTATTTTACAAGCCTTGAATGGATTCCTCCGAAGGGCAAGTCTAAAAGCTTCTAAGGTATCAAAGCTGTGTGCCATGCGGCGTGGCCCCTAAAACACTCATGTTGTGTTTAGCAGCGACTCATGACGCCGGGCCCCGAGCCGCGTTCACGTTCACCAACCGCCTCATTACCCTTCTGCGCCCTCCCTTCCGTTTGCTGCAGCCAGGAATTATAACCCTGATTGTTCCAGCCTGTGTCTTGAACATTTATGTGTTTCCTTTAACTGGAAATATTATGCGGTGCAGCCGCCTCCCCTCTGGGACTGGAAGATGAGATATTTTGTAAGCTTGTCTCATCCTCTGAAGCGCACAGGGACTCTTTCCCCTGACCCTTCCCACACACCCTGTCCGCCTCCTCTGAATGCACAATCGCTTCCTCTGAGCCTGGCTCTCACCCCCAGAGCGATCAAGAATGAAAACCCAGCTGAGATGCGTTTCCGCGCTGTGATGAGCCTCTTGAATTTTAAATAGAAGACGTATTTATTCAGTCCTCAAGTTTAGTAGGAGAAGGGACTGGCTCCGACTCTGGATGTCTGTGAATCCGAAGACAGTAGAAACACACATTTTAATTGACCACGAGTCAAGCTCTGAGTTCCTGTAAGGTAATTCCTTTTTGCAAAGCACAGTGTGGGCTGGGACCCGGGCACAGCCCCCTTTGCCATTCCGGTAGCCAGGTGGCTAGTGGTCAAGCCTTCCGGTAAAGCACTGGGGAGCCCGCCCCAGAGAAGGGGGCACCCAGGCTGGGAGAGAGCCGAGGGCTTCTTCCTGGGAGTTCTCCTGCCATTCTGCGGGGAGCTGTGGGGCACAGTCATCCGCCCAAGCACTTGGGGCCTTGTTTGCACGCGGCTGACGTTCATCTTCCTGACAAGCTCACATCATGTCGGTTCCCTGGAGTAAACCCAGGCAGAGCCTCCCTCTCCCTGCTAACTGCCAGCCGGTGACTTCAGTGTCTCTACCATCAGGGAAGTGTGTGCAAACCTCTGCTCCCTTCCAAAGCGCTATTCATTTTTCTTCTTTCTTATGGGGGTGAGTCGTGGTAAGAATGAATTCTTCTTCACAAAAGTCGCTTTATGTGGCGATGTGCTGAGAAACTTTGGCCTAGGTTTGGCTCCTAGCGCAACGTCTGTTCTTCTCTTCTGTCCCTCCCCCCCTGCTTTTTAAAACAATAATCATTACTTTTATTTTCCCTTTAATTTTATTTTTAAGTGTCCATTACACAAATATTACCAAAGCATTAACAAAATACTGAGTAAAAGGCAGGCAAGCTGTGTTCAGTTTTTCATCACCTTATTCTGCTAAAACATATGAATATGTCACTTTACCAGCATAATTATAGCAGAGATACATTTCTGCATTCTTTTTTTTTTTAACTGAACATTGTAGGGTAAGCCCTTTCCCATGCATCACATAGCATTTACATTCCTCTTTCTATTCTTTGCTTTCCCATTCCATTGAGTGAATATTAGATCATCGATTTAAACATTTCCCTGCATTTAATCAATATGAATGTCTCCCAACTCCTTGCCGTTGTATGAAAGCACTGTGCTTTTTCCCTTTGGAATTATTTCTTCGTGATCACTTCCTAAGAATCTCCTCTCTAATTGTGCTTTGGATCCAGAGGTAAATGCGATTTTCCTGTGTATGTCCTCTGTGGTCTGACGGAGGGCTGAGAGTCTGGTGGGAACTTTCTCCCAGTTGTCCTCGGCCGTGGGAGACAGACAGGGGTGGGGGAGGGGGCACAGGCCTTTATAAGGAAGTGGAGAAAACTCACTGCACAGCTAATTAGAAAGTGCCATGAAGCAAGTCCAGACTTTATGGCTTTCCTAGAATTGATGATGGTTCCCAACCCGGCCTGCCTGTTCTCTCGCAGGTGTGTGCATCCTCCAAGGCTGTATGGTTTTCGGCTGCACTGGGCCTCATTCTTTGTTCAGCCCATGATCCTGTAACTGAATATCAGTTAATAACTTTTCATAATAATGTAGCTTGGGTCAGCTTCGAGGTCCAAGAAGAGGCCCTGTACAAAGCTCTGTCTTTTGCAGACTCCGGCTGCCTTTCTGACACACCTGCTGGGAGACGCAGCCCCATGGCTGTTCCCAGGGTGGTGGTAACATCCTAGTTTCACAGAGGGCCAGCTGCAGTTCAAGTGCAGAGGCCAGGACACAGAGCTCATTCTTCAATTGTAACTTGTCCCTTCGGGATCTGCCAGGAGCACTGGGGTCTTGTGATTAAAAAACAAACAAACTCAGAACTTTTGACTAAAAGAATATTTTAAGGCAGTTTCCAACACACAGGCCATCTCTGGCTTATGTAAACTGATTTACAGGTACCCCTGAGAGGCCTGAAGTCACTTGGGAATGTCCGTGTCAACCCTGTGACCAAAGGAAATCTCCACCCTCCCCATTAGCTGTGGGAGAGGGCTCTTTTGTGTTCACCACCTACCCTACCTCTTTCTTAACGGCACTGTAATAACCTTTCTTCTGTCCCCTCTCCCTGGTGGCAGTGACTGAGGAAATGGCCATTGTCCACCTCCCCACTGCCCTGTGAGGCTTCACACTCTGCCCATATGTTTAGTGGTGTTCTTGGACTGCAGTGGCCAGCGGTCCCATTGGAATCTGTCTGATCATGAGAATTACTAGGAAACTTTAAATATACTCCTGTCTGGGCCTCATTGCAGACCCTCTTAATTGAAATTTCTCAGGTGAGTGCCAGAAATGCCCTCGACTCATTCAGCCACGGGCAGTAACTATCTTCAGGAGCTCGTACTTTGGTGCGTTCCATAAAACAAGACCACTGTCTTTCAGTGTGCATCAGTGCCTTTCCCTCTGCAGTTTGGCAGTGGGGAAGGGAATGAGGGGAAAGCTTTATGAGCCTGGAGTACGCTCTTTCCATTGTTACTGAGCAGAAAAACATCCTTTGAAAACGATCTGCCAGAGACAGTTAACTTGACAATCACCTGGCAACAGAGAGGTGGGACCAGTTGCCAGGAGATAGGCAGGTGCCTCCTGAAGCCCTAGGCAGGAGACGAAGTGATGGAGAGTATGTCTGGGAGGGGGAGGGGCTTGCCTAGTAGGAGGTCCTCACCCCTTAACTGTTCTGGTCCTCTCAGCTGGACCCAGACCTAGCAGATGTCCCTGAAGATAAGACTTGGGAGGCAGCAGAGCAGAGGAAGTTTGCATTTTTAATCCTCACTTGCTCAGTATCCCAGTGTCCAGCACAGAGCTTGGCCATGCTCAATCAGTACTTGTTGATTACTAAAAACTGGCATTTATTTCAGTACTTACAGTGATAGAAGAACTGTGCTAACCATTCTAGTCATATTATCTCATTTGATCTACACAGCAACCTAGAAGTTAGATATCATTATTATCCCCATTTTATGGGTGAAACTGAGGCAGACTGAGATGAGGTCATTTCCCCAAGGTCTCACTGTGAGGAGGAAAAGAGCTGGGATTAGAACTCAGGTCAGGCCTGGGCTTCCCTGTTTGTTGGTCCCGCTCCTACTCTATGATGGCCCACGTGGCAGGCAGGTTTTGTTTCAAAAGTCAGTTCCTAAGCTAAGAAACATCACAAATCACAAAGGCTTTTGTGAATGTCCTTAGAACCTGACCCTAATGTATGACACTATCCCTACAGAAAAATGTTCCCCAAACACAGGGCTTAGGAAATCCTACTGAAACCTAGCCAAGTAAATGAAGGCTGAAGCACAACTGGGGTTCTCAGTAATATTTTCTTTTTAAAAGATTTTATTTATTTATTTTTAGAGAGAGGGAAAGGGAGGAAGAAAGAGAGGGAGAGAAACATTGATGTGTGAGAGAAACAGTGATCGGTTGCTGGGGTGTGTGAGAGACAACCCAGGCATGTACCCTGACTGGGCATCAAACCAGCGACCTTTTGGTTCACAGGCCAGCGCTCAATCCACTGAGCCGCACCAGCCAGGGTTCAGCATTCCTAAATGCTGTCTTCTTGGATGACATTCCCAAGAAATGAACCTGAAGGAAGATTTGACTAAATACTATGCTGGTTCTTAGACTGTCCTCTATTTCTTCCCTTTCTCTCTACTTGAGATAGTTTTAGGGGCAACCCATAGGTCAGGTTAATTCTAGTTAAGACCTTAGTGTAGTGGGTCAGAGGTTAAAGGGAGACTGCTCCCTGCCAACCCGAGTGTCTGTGTTGTTTCCTGAAAGGTCCAGCCAACTTTGGGGCTGAGCTTCCTCCAGTTGGCCTCTTAGATCCTTCTCGTGGGAATCAAATCCTCACTGAGGCTCTGGGTCCAGCCCACACAGTTGCCGGAGACCTTTCAACAGGGACGTGGGGCACAGACAGGACCCCGTGTGATTCTTTTGCCCGTGAGGAAAGTTCATGGTCAAATGCCAGAGTGAGAGGGTGTCCATTTGGCTCCTTTCCACTCCAGGTCAAACACACGCACCCTCTTCAGTCTCCTCTGGGCCAGTGGGAGGAAGACATCCTGGGGAAACCACTAACAAAGTATTTCTATTAAGCAAGCTGACTTGACAAGGGAGGGATGGCTCAAACTTCAGGAATATTTTATAGCAGGATGTGAGAGGGAGTGAGTCTGAAAGTGTGAATGTGTTTTGGGGGAGTAGTGATGCCGGAAGGCACCCAACCACTTCACAGCCAAAAGGGGTGGCCTTTTGCTTCCTAAGCAACATAAAAAGCAGAGTGACAGTAACTTTCTGGCAAAAAAAATTCCCTGTTATATTAAGCTATAACCCCTTTTCATTCTAGTTAATAAATATGGGTGGATGTTCCTAGGATTATACACTGACCTAAAAATGTTGGAAGTCATTGGTTTATGTTGATACATAATACAATACAGGATCCAGCACAAATAATGCCCCTTTTTTATTACAAAATCTTTTATTACAAAATCATAAGCATGTAATTCTGTAACATAACAATATCACGCTCAAGCACCACCATATGGCATTTTAGGTCATATGAAATTAAAACTATAAATTATTACACCCATATTATTACCCTACCAACCACACTCAAGCAGGTGTTACTTCTGCCAGACCCTGTAGAATCTTCCAATGAGAAGCGTGCATGTGTGTGTGTGTGTGTGTGTGTGTGTGAGAGAGAGAGAGACAGAGAAAGAAAGAGAGCAGAAGGTGGTGTTTTGTGTGTGGTATGTGTGTGTGGCATGATACGGAGGGTGTGTGGTATGCGTGTAGTGTGTGGCATGTGCGTAGTGTGCTGTCAGGTTGGGGTGGTGATGATGGTAATGTGTGTGCGGTGCGTATGGTGTGGTATGTGTGTGGTGCAGGTGCAGTATGATGGTGGTGATGTGTGTGTGTGCGTGCGTGATGTGATGGCAGGTATTGTGAGCACCCTGGAGGGAAGACTCCTGCTTCCCCAGAATGCAGTGGCACAGCCCAGCATGCATGAACAGCCAATCCCCAATACGCTTCTCCTGGTATCTTCTCCACCACAGATAAAGTCAAGCAGACACCCTGACTTGGGGAGAGAGAATGTCAGGTGACACAGGTTCACAGGGATTTATTTGTAAGAAAATGATGAGTGTGTTCATCTTTGTTTCCCTGGAAACATGCCTGGTCTTCTGTGAAGACAGGGACATGCAGTGTTACATGGGGATCTGGGTGAGGAGACTATTTTAGGGGTTAGCCAGCACGCGTGCACTTGCTCCCCGCAGTTTTACCTCAGCTAGCCTGTGACATTGCCATGGAGCTGCCCCATCGCCTCCTGCTGGCGTAGCTGGCACTGGGCTGAAGCTGGCTCTTCTTGTCCCAGTGGGCTAATAAGGTAAGTGTTGACCTGCACAAAGCAAAGTGGGTCCCCAAAAGGGCAAACACTTGAAAGCGCTAACCAATCCTGCCCCCTGTGGGCAGTTTCCAGCCCTCTTCTGCCCAATCCACAGTCAAGACCCAACAACCTCATAGCTCCCCAAGGACTTCTCCGTGGTTTAATTTAGGCTCTGGGGTTGCTGATTTCCCTCTTACTTCCCAGCAATTTTAAGAATTGAGTTCACTTTGCCATATTGTTCAGAACAGGGCAATATTTTTACTTGTGATGATTTATTGTGTAACCAGCCACATCATCAGGTTATCTTATTCGTTCTAATTAGTCGTCAGGATTCAAGAGCCATTATTTGACCCCCTTGCCTTGTGTGACTTAATATTATAGGAAGCTTGATAATCGAATTTATTTCCATTTTGCATGTAATTCATTTTATATCCTATCATATTTGTGGGTTTCCATAGTCTTCATTTATTTTTAAAATTTATTCTTTAATAACAGTTGACATAAAATATTGTATTAGTTTCAGGTGTACCATGTAGTGCTTAGACACTTACATACCTTACAAAGTGATCATACTGATAAATTAGCCCCCATCAGAAACTGTTCATAGTTTTTAAATGCAAAGGTTAATTTGAACATTTACAAAGCCACCAGAGTATGCCTATGTGTGGATCTCTTTTTCCCAAACAATTTGTATCCTTTTGATTAAAGTGTCGAGTGTTTCTGCAGGGACATTATTGTTGTTCTCTGCTAGAACAAAGTGTCTTCCTGCATTTTGTCCTCTATGGCTGCTATAGATTTGGCTCATTGTGTAATTTTCTTTATCCTTTTCCTGTGAAAAAAAAATGGACAAATTTCTCCTTATAACTTTGATTTATTAATTTAGTATCTAACTTGCTGTTTATTACCTCTGTTTCCTCCATTGCACCTTGAACTTGCTAATTTTTCAAAATCTGAAAGCAGTTCTTGATAGTTTCAGATTATGTCTTTTCAGATCTCTGATTACCCATGGGTCTCATATGTTTTTGCGAGTCTTTTTATTGTTTCTTGGAGGGTGGGGGCAGTATTTGCTCTGAATCTTAAGAATAGTCCTTTGTTTTCAACAGCTTTATCTTTTTCTATATCCAGTGATCTCCCTCCTCCTCCCCTTTTTTCTTCCTTCTCAGCCACAGTGGGAAGTCTATGCATGTCTAATATTAGATGTCAAGATAGATTACATCAGAGATTTTGTAGGTACTTGTCCAAATATTTCAGTCCCAGACTAAAGGAGAAGACTGAAAGTTTGTATTTTCTCTAGTCTCCTAATTTTATGAAAGGAAGGTTCTTACTGTCTGTGAAGCGCAGGGAGGAAACAAGGTCAGAGGCAGCCGCGGGCAGGTGTGTTACCCTGTGGGAACCACTTCCTGTTCATGCGTGTTGTGACACACTGAAAATAACTGCTTTTTAAAAGAATTGAATTTATTGGAGCGACATTGGTACACAACTCAACAAAACATCATCTGCAACTGCATCGTGTGCCTGCCACCCAGCGTCAAGCCTCTCTCCATCCCCATGTATCCCCGTTTTGCCCGCCTCTACCACGCCCACCCTCATGTTCCTCTGGCTATCACCACACTATTGTCCGTGTTTATGAGTCGTATATATATTTTTTGCTTAATCCCTTCACCTTTTCTCGCCCAGCCTCCCAATCCCACAACCCTCCTCCCGTCCGACAGCTGTCAGTCTGTTCTATGTATTTATGCGTCTATTTTGTTAAATTATTTCATTGATTAGATTGCATACTGCTTTTACTTCTTGAATAGGATGGCCAAATGAATGCCCCAGTTTACCTGGTCCTGCAGCCTACATCAGGGGACATTATAGCAAGATGCCCAGGGTAAGATGATTCATGTCTAGGGTTGGGATTTTTGCAGACCTGTTTGCCCCTAAGCTCACCCCTCTTCCTAGCCCATGTCCCATTGACATGGAAGGTATATTTTGGCTTTCGCAGTGATCACAGCCACTTCTTCCTGGATGTGGTTTTCTGTCACACATTTAACAGGTTTTCTCAAAATGCCACATGTCATTTTCTTCCAGAACTTTGCAACCCTTCCTATTACAAAAAGACAAGTAGTTGCCTTCCTCTCGAAAACCATCTGACCTTTATGAATACAATGAGGTGGAAATGACACTGCATGACTTCCGATGCCTGGTGGTGGGGATGGCAGAGGGAGATCTGGGTATTTGGGGGAAAGGGAGATGGGACTAAGAGGCCTATTTTAGATATGTGAAGTTTGAGATGCCTGAGGTATACATGTCGCTGTTGTCTAAGTAGTTCACTACAGCAGTCTAGACCTCAGAGGAGAGGCTCAAGCCAGAAGATAGAAATTTTGGAGTCATTGCTGTGAGATGGCATCAGAAGCCAAGGGATTAGATGAGGATATCTAAGGAAATAAATGTAGATGGGGAAGATGTTCTGAACTGGACCCTAAAGAGCTCTATTTTCTAGGGGGTGGATGGAGCAGAAAGACTCAGGAAAATAGCCCGATACAGAGTGGCCACTTGGGTAAAAGGGAAAAACAGGAATGTGGTGTCCTGGTGGCCAAAGAAAGAGACAGAAAGCCATGGCTCAACCTGTGCAATATTGTTGAGAATTTAAGGACAGAACAGTAAAGCACTCGTCGGACTTGGCAAGGTGAAGGTTATCTTGGATGCTGACAAGAGGGAGCAAGTCAGTGAGTGAATGGGAGGTGAAAGAATGGAGGGGGTGTGTGGGGATAATTCTTTTGAATCTTCCCATAAAAGAAAGCAGAGGAATGGAGTTGTAGTTAGATGGAGAGGTGGGGTCAAAAAAGGACTTAAAACTTTGGGAGACACTAAACATATTTGTATGCTGATGGGATGTATCCTGTAGAGCGAGAGACTGATATAAATGAGTTAGAGAGAAAAATGGAAAGAATGACATCAACAGAGAGTTGGACCCTGGTGGGAGACGGGAGAGTTTTGTTCTGTTTCGTTCAGATGCTGCTGCACAGGCCACCTGCCTGTGTCAGCGTTTTCCCACATCTCTCATGTGCTCCCAGGGAGAAAATTGCCAGGCTTGAGACCGCGGACATTTGTAAAGGCTTGTGATATATTTGCAAAGCTGCATCCAGGAGACTTTTATCCATTAAAATATCTCATTTTTATCTAACCTCTCTCAGGATATTTTAAAATATGTTTTAATCATTATAAGTTTTCTTTTTGTGAATGTCCCGCCATTGTCTTTTGTACATTTTTAAAGTCCTCTCTGAAGGATAGATTCATTGATCTTAGAAAGAGGGGAAAGGAGAGAAACATTGATAGGAGAGAGAAACATTGATTGCCTCCCGTAAGCACCCCAACCGGAACCAAACCCACAACCTAGGCATGTGCCCCGACTGGGGGTCAGACCTTTTTACTCATGAATGATTCAGTTTCTCTTCACAGAGGAGTTTCTTATTAATTACCTACAATGGTTAAGTTAAACACCATAGAGATTTGTTTTATGTTAAAGCAGATAAAATTGTGTGTGTGTGTTGGGGTCAATTTATGACAGTCTTCTTCTTGGGATAAAGAAATAGGGCTGGGTCACAGGAGCCCCTTTAATTCCTGCTCCAAATGTTACCGAGACCTACCTAATGCAGATGAGAAGGTTTCAAAGCCAGTCACGGTGCCCCACCTTCTTGTTTAGGGCAGGACTGAACTTTGATCTTCTCTTTAGTGTTACTCAGTGTTTACTTCTCATGAGTTTCTGTGTCCGCCTCTTTCCCAGTTCCCATCAACACCAGCACAACTTCCACCAGGCAGGCTCTCCCTAAGCTGAAAGTGATTGACGCCTCTGGAAGATCAGGAAGAAGATCATTTGTTCAAAATAAACTGCCGTGGCTAGAAAATGGTTTAGCGAGGGAACTTTTGATTTCTGGGAATTGAAATCCTTTCTAGGAAGCTCAGGAGAACAGGGAGTTTATCATAGAATGCAAAGAAATCCTATGGAAACACACTTTCAAGAAGGACTGTAGGACCTCCTGGGAATGGGAAAAATCACTGGAAGATTTTATTTATTTATTTTTAGAGAAAGGGGAAGGGAGGGAGAAAGAGAAGAAGAGAAACACTGATGTGAGAGAGAAACATCAATCAGTTGCCTTCTGTGTGTGCCCCAACCAGGGACCAAACCTGCAACCTAGGCATGTGCCCTGACCGGGCATTGAACCTGCAACATTTCCATGTTTGGGACGACGCTCCAACCACTGACCCATACCAGCCAGGGCATCTTTTGCACATTTTTGAAGCTGGAACATTGATGATTATTAAACTGTGTGTATACATTTTTATATATTAATAATTGTTCCTTTACTAAATGTATGACATATCCATTTCCCAGTTTGTTGTTTGCCTTTTAATTTTTTTGCATGATACTTTTCTCTCCATTTTTAATTCGTGATTCCTTCTGTTGATTTTATCCTTAGAAAGTATATGTTTTTTTTTCTCTCAAGAAGCAATACTTTAAAGATGGACTTTGAAGGCATGAGACTGCTGTGATCCAGATCGCCTCCAGTACTATGAACATAAGGCTCGAAATGAGCAGGTCGCCTAACCCCACTGCATTCCCAGCCCCAGGAAATGAAACATTCTCAGAGAAGATGCACCACATTTCATGGGTGCTAAACAGAAAACAACAAAATTTAAGTAATTGATGTCAAAGCAATTGGCCAGGGAAACCTCCAATGAAGTTTGTGCAACATCAGAAGCTAAGCCAAGTAACAACAAATCCTTATTACAAAGCTTAAATTCTGCATCAAGTTACCAGTTTTCCTTTCTTTTTTTTCTTTTTCTCTTTCTTTCTCTCTTCTTTCTCTTTCTCTCTTTCTCTTTCTTTCCTTTCTTTTCCTTCCTTTCTTTTCCTTCCTTTCTTTTCCTTCTTTCTCCTTCCTTCCTTCCTTCCTTCCTTCCTTCCTTCCTTCCTTCCTTCCTTCCTTCCTTCCTTCCTTCCTTCCTTCCTTCCTTCCTTCCTCTTTCTCTCTCTCTCTTTCTCTTCCTCCCCTCCTCCCTTTGGGAAGGGAGGCAGAAAGAGAGGGAGAGAAACATCAGTGTGTGGTTGACTCTCACACGCCCCCTGCTGGTGACCTGACCCACAACCCAGGTATGTGCCCTGACTGGGAATTGAACTGGTGATCCTTCAATTTGCAGGCCAGTACTCAATCCACTGAGCCACACCAACCAGGGCAGGTTACCAATTTTCTGTGTAAACTTGCTTTTCAATTGTTTATCTGATGAAATACTCTTATTTCACCCAGAGAAAGTTTTGGTCTGTGATTATAACTCACTAATTTCCTTCCTTCCTTCGTTCCTCCCTCCTCCTTCCTTTCCTTCCTACCTTCCTTCCTTCATCCTTTATTGCCAGTGTGCAGCATAGGAATTTATGATGGATCAAGTTATTATCACAAGAAAATAAGGCGTTGCTAGTCTCTGAGAAGTAATGTAGGTGGGAAAATAAAGCCTGAATCAGGCATGGACACTCACTTTTCTTCATAGTGTGGTTCAGTCAGTCTAGAGGAAGGGTCTTAGCTTGATGCCCTCATGGTGTGGGTAACAATAAGAGCCACTTTTGAAGTTCTTCCGAGGTCTTCATCACCTGCTATTTTCTCCCCTCGCCTACTAACTTGATGCTCCCTCCTCTTTTCTACCCGGTGCCACCCCTAGACCTGAGCAGGATGGCCCCTGTCCTGGATTCTTACTTCAGGGGGCCTGCTCTTGGTTTTCTTCCCCTGCCCATAAGCTGAAGTACGGACAGGCAAGGGGTCATGCCCACCTAGGGCCCACTCCTTTTCAAGACCTGCCCCACGTAATCAGGCAGGATTCCCTGGCCCAAGCATGCTAAGCCTTTATGGGCATCTTCCCTGAGCCCAGCCTCTGATGCTAAGGTGCTCCTCTCAGATCCGAGTAGTAGCCATGGGAGGCTGTTCGCAAGGGGTGTGGAGGGAGCTTGGACTCACAGGCCAAGTAACTGTGCATGCGAATGAAACCCCTGGTGGCGTGGGGACTGAGCAACGATAGGAAGAAAACGGGGATGGGTTGGGTGACCCGCCTCGTGGCATTAATGCATTCTGGAACTCTGAGAAGTTAAATTTACCAACCCTGGACTTCCAGTGTACTATAGAGATATATTTGTCAAAGGAGGAAGATATTACATATTTTACTTAATAGTCTATTCACTTGATGTCTAGTTGATCTATAACTTTTAACTATTTAAACATATAGATTACGGATCTTCACTTGTCTTTTTTGTGCCTGGCCCTGCAAATGTTGGAGGGGGTTTCTCTGTATCCACTCCTCCAACTGTTTTCCCTTTTTCTGCATCTCTTCCCTTTTCCACCAGTCTTCTCCTCCCCTCAGAGCCATATCATTGGGATTTGCTGAGTTCTGGCATTGAACTTCAGGACTGGTGGCTTTGCTGTTTATCTTTCTGATTCCCTGCCCATTCTGAATTATTTCTCCACTTTGCCAGCTTAAAAACCCTGAACATAACATGGCTATTTCTGAAAAATAAACAGAAACCTTCATATGGCATGGAAAAAATTAATTAATCAATGAGCAAGTGAAAATCAACACTAACCACAATTCACATGGGCTTGGGTGGGTCCCTCTCCTCTATTTACTCTGTCCAAACCATCACCTACCTCCACATGCCCCTCCTTATATCCTCATGGGGGAGTGGTAGGTGGGAAATGGGAGAGGCATACCTGTTTAGCCACACTTTGGTTTCCATAAGACTCTAGAATGATTTCCTTTATTCCCACTGCTCGAGTTTCTAGAAGCTAGTGGTTCTCAAACTTCAGCATACATCAGAATCCTGAGTTTCTGAATCAGTAGGCAGGAATGGGGTGGGGCCCAAGAATTCGTACATCTAACCATTTCCCAGGTAATGCCGGTGCTACTAGTCCAGGTCATACTGAGAAGCACTGCTATAGGTCATCAGGTTTTATTGGGTTTTTCCTGTTTGACTCTGTTGCTAATGTGAAATTGCTTTCAACTTGTGATCTATGAACAGATCCTGACTGAGCTCAGAACATCGCACAGAGGCAAGAGAAGTAATTTGGGACTGTAGCTCCTAATCCCATACACCCCCTGGACAGGCAGGCGGCTTAGTTAGCAATGGCAGGAAAGTTCTCCCACAGAGGCAACTTGAGCCTCATCTTGGCAGAATATAAAGCAGTCTTGGCCTTATTCTTTCCTACAAGTTCTCTTTAATTGCAAAAATCTGGGTGGCCTTCACACAAATTGTTTGTACAGCAAAGGAGAAGAGATAAGTTTGGTAACCTTGGAAGACCCCATCTCTTTGTTCCCAGCCTCCTGAAAAGCACTGCCCAGAGGAACAAACACTGTGTGTGGGAAACCAGAGAGAGGCTCTGGAGGGTGGACTGGAGAGGACCAAGAGGGGTGGCTTTTCTTAAGAGTAAATGTCTCCCGATCTGCCTGAAACCACGTCCTGCAGTGTGAGAGTTCATTAGCTGGAATTCCATAAATGAACAACCAGTCTAAATCTCCTTAACTAGATTCTAGGCCATGATTCTTCTTACCAGGCTATAATCACACAAGAAAATAATCTTGGCTTCAACCGCTGTGTTACAGCAGCCAGTCTAAAAAAAAAAAGGCTCTTAAAGGAAACTTCTTGGGGATTTGCATCTTGTAGGGACAAGGAATTCTCTCTCAACAACTAACCACATGGGCTTCAGGGCACTGACTCAAGCAGTGTAAGCTCAGTCACCAGCTGGGGTGCCCAGGATCCAGTCATTACTTGCCCATCTTCTCTTCTGCAAATCTACAGGCCAATCGTTGGCTTAGTTTTCCAACCCCACCTTTTCCAAGTGACTTCTGTTGTGGGTTGCTCTGCATCCATCACTGATCTGTCATGCTGTGAGAGCCTCCTCTGCAATGAGACAGTTTCAGTTTCATAATAACAGTAAGAGCAATAACAATAATAGGTGCTGCTCAGCTAGCATAAACCCTACGTCAGGACCCATGCCAAGCATTCTTTATCCATGATCTAATATAATCCCAGTGGTAATCCTGGGAAATAGGGTTTGTATCATCCCCAATCTACAGGTGAAGAAACCGAGGCTTAGCAGTTAAATAACTTTTCCAGGATCACGCAGCCAGCAAGAGGTAGAGCCTTGATGGAAACCCAAGCTTGTGCCAACACCATATGCTTTTGTATTTTGTACTCGATAAATGTTTATTAATTGAGGTCAATCAATCTACCTATGTGTGCATAAAGAAGAATTTCAGAGGCAGGTTCTAACCTCCTAAATTATTTAGGAACAGGAACCTCAGGTAAACAAGCACTCCAGTTTCCTGCTAAGTCAGTTAAAGGCATTCTTATAGTATAGTCAATACTCAATCACTACTCAATTACTTGCATTAGAGGAGGTAGCATTCGTGGAAATGGAAACCATGAGCAATCAATACAGCTGTGTTTGTGATGAGACTCAGCGGCCTAGTACATGAAAATTTGGTGTCAAGAGTATGGCCGACTGTAGCAGGGTGGGAGCAAAAGCCCCTTTTTCTAGGAGTATGGCTCCCATTTCTTCTGCAGCCCATCCCCATACACATACCAGGTTGCACAACAAACTTCACTTCTTCCCAAAGCAAGGCGCGTACTCTTAGCATCGTCCTATTGCCTTCACACTGGTGTGTGTGTGTGATGTGCACAGGCAGATGAATGTGTGGGTGATTAGACGACGGGATCTGCATATTAGAAATAGCACCAGCGAGCAGTGGTTTCCTCCTACTACAGCTGAAAGGGTGGGTTAGATCCCTGTTCACACGCGGGAGCTCTATGAGAGGCAAGCTGCCTGCAGGGACAAGTTCAAAAGGTCAGAATCAGTCTCCAGAATATCCTAACCCACTGCAAAGTTTAATTCTGTGTAGTTTTCTAAAAGCTCCTCAAATGTATGGTTCTAACCTATAATAGCTTTGGGGGGTAATAATTCCATGAGTTTACCTCTACCCTTCCTTTGTTCAAATTCGCGTTGGCTAAGTCTTTCAACTTTATTGAGATGCACTGGAAGAAGCATGTTTTTGAAAATTACTCCTGGTTTTAGGCTCAGAATACCTAGATCTGAAACCCAGTTCTCACGAGCTGTGGACTTTCAGCCAAGATGGTACACTGACCTTACAAGGGAGCTGCAACCCCCCCACCCCCAAGTCCAGTCTTATTGCATAAAAATGCTTTAAAAATTAAAGAATTTGCAGCACCAGTTGAATTCAAAAGCAAAACAGGCAATCTTCAAGGACCAGGGATAAAAAGGGGGCCATAGCGGGGAAGGAGAGCTGAGGCTGCGTCATCTGTGGTGACGCACAGAGCAGACGTGTGGCTTAGAGGAAACGTTTTATAACCAACATGGGAGCGCCAGTTGCCTGGCCTCATGAGTCACCGGGAGCCAGGACTGGCTTCTCAGGACAATGCTGAGAATCAGAAAGTTCTCATGAATGGGGACAAGGAAGTCTCTACCCCACCCCAAGTATGGTACAGACTTGGGCTCCTTGCCCTGGATCATGGGTGGAGAGTCAAACCCCAATTCTGTGGCACGTGATGGGGCCATGGGCCTGAGTGCTTGCGTGACATGCAGTGTGGAAGTCTTTTAGTGTGGGAACCTAGAGGTCAACCTAAAAATCTGTCCTAAATTGGCAATCCGTGTGTGTTCCAGGCAGAGACAACCATAGGGACAACTATAGGGATGCTTCTAGATAATCTCCTGATTAGCTTGCTGAGCAGTGGGAGAGTACTCCCTTGCTGCCCTGCTCCTCCAGCCCCACAAATGCACCGGTGCTTTGGGGGAAGCCTGCACGGTCTACGGGGATGTGCAGCATCTGCTTGTAATTTCCAGCTCTGACAGCTTGGGTAACTGCCCACCCCCACTTCACCACCCCTCCCTCTGTACCTCTCCCCACCATCCCCAGGAAATGACCACAGCTCACAAGTTATCTCCCTTTTTCCTGATAGCAACCCATTCCTATTCTCTTACTCAGAAGTGTTAACAGCTATAGTCAGATATTCAGTCCTTCGTTCCCAAAGTAGATATGGCCACAGAAACATATATCTTGGGATGACCAAGTCCAGCTTTCTCTAGTGGCAGTCACTGGGGGTACTGTGTTCCAAATATTCCTGTCAAGGCTTGAGGTCCAAACATTGTCTCTTCTGTGATTCCATTAGTTTGCCCAAAATTATTCCTTTGGTTCTACCTTTCATCACGATGTCCTCCTTAACTCTGTCCCACACAGAGGTAATAGTTCCCTTCTCCCGAAGTCCTACACCTCTTTTTCTATCCTTCTTGGATGGCATTTGTCACTTTCTTGTATGGTTGCCTTTATACACCTGTCTCATCTCTCTTCCTAATAATAAGCCTCTGAACCACATTCTAACTTTCAAGTTATACGCTCTACAAAGGTATAAAAACAACACAAACAAAAACAACAACCCTCTTCCTTTTCTACTTTGAAATCACTCCCTTCCTTCTCTTTGGTCCCTAAGTCCCTTTTGGAACATGGAACACTGTGTATTTATGAATGATTCTGTTCCTTTTCTCTTCACAGAAGACTTTCTTAATAATTACCTTCAATGGTTAGGTTAAACACCACAGAGATTTGTTTTATGTTAAAGCAGATAAAATTGTGTGTGTGTGTTGGGGTCAATTTATGACAGTCTTCTTCTTGGGATAAAGAAATAGGGTTGGGCCACGGGAACCCCTTTAATTCCTGCTCCAAATGTTACCGAGACAACCAGAGACCTACCTAATGCAGATGAGAAGGTTTCAAAGCCAGTCACAGTGCCCCACCTTCTTGTTTAGGGCAGGACTGAACTTTGATCTTCTCTTTAGTGTTACTCAGTGTTTACTTCTCATGAGTTTCTGTGTCCGCCTCTTTCCCAGTTCCCATCAACACCAGCACAACTTCCACCAGGCAGGCTCTCCGTAAGCTGAAAGTGATTGACGCCTCTGGAAGATCAGGGAGAAGATGGTTCATTCAAAATAAACTGCCAGCGTGACTGGAGAATGTTTTAGCGAGGGAACTTTGATTTCTGGGAATTGAAATCCTTTCTAGGAAGCTCAGGAGAACAGGGAGTTTATCATAGAATGCAAAGAAATCCTATGGAAACACACTTTCAAGAAGGACTGTGGGGCCTCCTGGGAACTGGAAAATCACTGGGAGATTACATCTCTTTTCCATGTCTCTACATGCTCATTTCATCTTTCCTTATCTGCAGCCCCTCTCCCTGATTCACTCATCTACTAGCAGGTGGTTACCATGGCCACCTGCCAATAGCCTTCCCATTCCCTGAGTTTTTATGATCTTCTGTTTCCCCTTCCCAAAGCTAATCGATTCAGTCTCTGAGTCCCAATTCCAAGTGCCTGGGAGAGTAAATATGATGAACTTGCTTAGATCAAGTGTTTTTCCAGTCTAATACTGCGGCAAGGGATGGGAGTTGGGAAGATGAAAGAGGGAGGAGAACTTTCTGAGGTGTATATGGGCTGGGCAGTCTCTTTGAAGATATGTGGGTGGGCGACAAACTTGAGTATAGATGGAAAGACGTAAGGTCAGTCCACACTGTGGGCCAGCTTGAACAGGAACTGAAGTCGTGCCTCCATTCTAACGTAATGTGGCTGGCCTTTCAAAGATCCTAACTGGCCCAGGAGTCCACGCTTCAGTTAAGTTTTGATATTCGGTGATGAACCGTGGACCTAGAATGAGAAGGACAGAGTCTTTGGAATAACCCTGTAAGTAGTCTATTGTCAGATGGTCACTACATCAAGGGTCTTTGCCTTCAAAGAAAGCAACTTATTTTGGTGCACAATTCATAGACCCTTCCTTTAGAAATGAGTCAAATCATGGTTTCGTATTCGATTTAGGTTTAAGAAAACAGTTTGTGTTCCTGAGTTCCCAAAGCCTATTTCCTGGGGCTTACAGCCATTCTTTCAGTTTCTCAGGGACCGGGAACTGGAGAATAGCATTGGAAAGCTCTGACCACTGCAAATGTAAGAAAGAAAGAGTTGCAGTATTTGTGTTTTGCCGAGAGGTTTTCTGGACCATGGCCCTTTCAGGGAGCAGTTCTATCTTTCCCTGCGATGTCCTCCCAAGGAACCTGCATCCCGGTGGGCACCATACTGACAGACTGATCAGGTGGCCGGGTGAAGGCTGGGAGGGGATAGTGACACCAGTGGAAACAGGGGTCGCCTCTGCAACCATGGCCATTGCAGTGGCTGCTTATTAGAGCTCCCTAGCGTTTTATAGCCACTACATTGTTTAATTCTCACTGTAAAACTGTGATGTGGCATTATTACATAGGGAAAAACTTAGATAATTTGATTGGGTTTGTTCTTTCACCCGAACAAGACAGTAGACTCAGGCTATGTCTACACAATGCCCAGCAGCTAGTCAGATCCAGGCAGTTTGGGAGTCTGACCTGTGCAAAGCCGTTTGATGAACTGGGTTTCTTTGTATTAGAGTGTCCTTGCTTTAAAAATCCAGTGGCATTTCTCACTATCACTATTTGTAAATTAACACCTTTTTACCTCTGCACAAGGTAAAATAGAAGATTTCACTGCAAGCCTTGTTTTGGGTTACATATGCTACCAGTTAATTGAAAACAATAATAATATTTAGCCCATTAAACCACAGGCATGATCAGTGTCCCATAAAGGCTAGGGAAAAAAAAGGACTTTGTAGCTAGTTATACCTAAAAATCAATGTGTAATTTCTAATAAATTGCATAAAAACAATAATAGAGAGGCCATTTTATTCCCCACGCAAAGTAACACAGATCTGTAAGACCAGTATTGCCAAGTGTTCCAGTTTAAATAAAAAAGGAAAAGAAATTTCTCACTAGTAATAAAAATATTATTTAAGATTGCCCACTAATAATAACTACATTATCGATCACTGTGTTCTAGCATCCCACTCACCTTATTTTTAAATCTTCAAAGTCTATCGTCCACATCAGGTCACTCCAAAGTGTCTAAATTAATGTGATGTATAGGACAAAAAATAAGTTGGAAACTTGAGAGTTGTCAAGAGTGCTAAAGGCTTTTAAAACACTTGTGTGTTCTCAAGTCATTTACTGGTATCCCCCGGGACTTCTAGGGGAACCTTGATCCCTGGCTTTTGGTGTCTATAACTTTGAAATGGGATTAACACTTTGTTTTCAAAATAGTAAATTTGATCTTTTCCTTCCCTCTTAACACAAGTACTGTGGTAATTTCAATGTGCGGGAGGCGTTTTTTCCTCTACTGTGTCAGACTAGAAAGGCTAGGTTCTGCTACAGAGAGCATGGGGAGTTTGGGGTCAGCTAGAGCTGGTTTGAAATCTGGAGTTTACTCGTTTGTGACCTTGGTCAAAACACTTAACCTCTTTGAGCTTCAATTTCATCATCTGTAAAACAGATAGCAATTATCTCCCAGGGAAGTGATGAGAACCGAATACAATCATCTAGTCAAAATGCCTGGCATAACAGGCTCTCAGGAAATAGTTTTCGTCCTCTACTATATTATGTAAGATGTAGTCAGCAGCTTCTGATGGTTTGGAGAAAAAATTCCCCCTGTTTCATGGAGATGTTTTAAGAACATAAGAAAGATGCTGCTTTCTTGATTCATGCATAGTGAGTAGAGCGATTTCTGCTTTTCTATATTCCTTTGCTCACACACTCTTCATTTCTTCACAATACTTGTATTGATTGCCCATTAAGTTTTGGGATTATTTGAGAAAAATTGACACAGGGAGAGAGGTGGGGGTGGGAGTATCTTTTGATGCTATAACATCAGGGAATTTAGCTTTTTCCTTATTAAGTAAATATGAATGTAAATATAAAGTTTAAACGTGAAGCTGTCTCTGGCACAAGTCTGGGCAGGTGACCTGGATGGGGGAGGAAAGTTGGTTTAAACCCCTAGCTTTTAAGAATGAGTGTTGTAACCTTTGGTCAGTTATAGTGTCCTGTGACTTCCTTTTTGGTGGAATATTTCTGGTGCTGAGAATTAAATTTTAAAAAGTGGTTGATGCAAAGGGTCAGGGAAAGAGATTCTCTTATTTTCACTGTACTAGCTGCCAAAGTTAATGATCAGGACGGTTACTTCCTATAGTTCCTAAGTCATCATTAGAATAGCTATGATCCCTCCGGGTATAGTTTTATGTTATTTTTCTTACTAATTAATACTTTTGAATGCTGTGGAGCCATTAGGAAGACAACCCCACTGAAACTGATCAGACTATTTTGGTAGAAGGCCTGAAATGGCCAATGGGAAACAGAAGAAGCCACCAGTGCGCACAGGTAAAACTTGTCTTAGCTGCACATTTATAGTCACTGTTCATGAGTGTTGGAAATGGTCTAGCAGCTGGAACAAGCCAAGGGAGTAGAGGAATTTTATTCATTATTCATCATTGTCCTAACAAACTGGACCATCAGTTGTTGGTTTCGCAGTCATGGAATGTCCGACAATACCTTTACATAAGGCTTTAAGAATGTTCTACCCTCCTTCTCTTAGATTCTGAAGACACAGCTTCAAGCACTTCTGTTTTAAAAGACAGGTCAGTTGATTCATAACTGAGAACACTTCTAAGATCATTCAAGTCACTGGGCCTATTTTGGTTAAGATGTGAGACAAAATAGTCCTCTTGTGGGAGCTAGTTCTGTTGTCCGTCTTGCCTTGTGCAATCATTAACAGCACACTCACCAATTTGGAATGGCCTACCAGTCATTCAGCTAGGTCTCATTGTTTTATTGACCTGGCTCTTCATCTTCAGTTTCTTCACATTTTCATTATTTAAAAGCCTTCTTTCTAAAAATTTAGACACTGCAATTCAGTATGAGCAACATAGAAAAGGTTTCTTTAATTTGGGCAAGTCCCATCTGACCATTTGTCAATATTCTTACCTATCTGTAACTGGGCGTCCGCGCGCATGCACACACACACATACACACACACACAATCCACTGGAGTTGGAGGCTGACCACTCCAAAAGCAGACATAGATTGTATTAGAAATGACAGTACACCTGGGAAAGTGTCTATAACCTTCAAAGTTTTGATATGTCTTTGGTTCTTGAGTATTAGGATCTAACAAACTATCCAATGGGACAAACTGGATGGGGGTGAATGTTGATTAGATATACAAGTCAAATAGGAAAAAGCAGGGCTCGAGTCTTAAGGACTAGAGGGTAAGGAGTCCCGAGTCCTCAGCCCAGCACTACCATTAATTGTCAGAGAACACTGGGACACATCACCTCTGGGGTTCAATGTCCTCATTTGTATGAAGGGTTTGATCTAGATTAGGGGTCAGCCAACTATGGCCTGTGGGCCAATTAGCCTACTGCCTCTTATTGTAAGTCAAGTTGTGCCGTCACACAGCCAGGGCCACTGATTTAGGTATTGGCTATGTCTACTAACCTACTACAAAGGAAGAGTTAAGTAGCTGCAACAGAGGCCTTGTATCCTGCAAAGCCCCACATATTTACTATCTGATCCTTTACCGAGAAAGTTTGTCCAACCCTCGTCTACAGGATCTCTATTACTCACGCTCTAAACTCTGTGTTCCTCTGTATCTTGAATTAAGCCTTTTCTCCAAGCACAGGGGGAGGACATGTCTCTCAGTGTCTCATAAATGAGATAACTACTTACTTTCACTCTGAAAACCAAGGTACACATGCTTGACAGTAAGTGGGATTTGAAGGCAAAGAATCAGATCCTCAAGGGAAAGGAAAACAAGATGGAAGATAATAGGAAAGAAGAGGACTTGGAAGAGTGTGGAGAGATGAGAGAGCAGTGCTCAGCATGCACGGGGCTGGGTTAGGGTTGTGTAATGGGGACCTTCCCACTCAGCAGCGTTAATGGAATGAGGCTGGACCAGCTGGTTGTTGAGGCGGGGGTTCCCTTTTGGGAGATGCTACTGTGATTCATGTATGTGGGTTGACTGCAAAAAAGTTCTGAGGGGTATGGAGGAGGAAGGGAAAAAGAAAGAAAGGGAGAGAGGGAGGAAAGGGATGGGCAAGTTAAGACACCAAGATGCAATAAGCATTTACCATGACCAGTGCTTTGTTCAAGGCACTATGGAGGATACAAAAGAGAAGGGACATAATCCCCACAGCTAGAAGCTTAACTTTAAACCAGGGGCTTAAGGACAAGGGCAACGCTTCTGGTACAAGGAGAAAAAGTAACATAAGAAAGGGTAGAGCAAGATTGAAGGAATTAGTTTTAAAGAAAAATATATAAGAAAATGCTTAGACTATCCAAGTTCCACATTATTATCTAAATATTAGTAAAGCCTGGAAATGCTAAAGATTAAAATTTCTGCTGAAACTGGCACATGTTTCTATGCTTCTCAGCCGGATAGACAAGGTCCATCATGATCTCTTCATTTCTTACCTCTCCAGCTTCATCACTCATCTCTGCACCATTCCTGGTTCATGTCTCAGCCACACTAAACCTTTTCCATTTCCTTGAATGTAGCCTGTTTGTTCGTGCTTCCAGGACTTTGTTGTGCTGATCCCCCTGACTAGAATCTCCTCCATGCTGAGTCTGCCCCATCTCCTCCTATTCCTATGTGCCCTTCAGGCCTCATTTCTGTGTGCCCATCATCTTCCACAGGAAGCCTTCTCCACCCCCCTGGGCTGGATCAGGGTCTCTTCTTATATGTTATCTCAGTATCAGTCCCCTATCTTACTGCATGCTAATTTCCTGTCCATTTTATTTTATTTTTTATTTATTGATTTTAGAGATGGAGAGGAAGGAAGGGAGAGAAAGAGGGAGGGGTCAGAGAGAGAGAGAGAGAGAGAGAAACATCGGTTTGTTGTTCCACTTGTTTATGCATTCTTTAGTTGGTTCTTGCATGTGCCCTGACTGGGGATCAAACCTGCAACCTTGGTGTATTGGGACAATGTTCTAACCAATTGAGCTACCTGGTCAAGGCCTCTTGTCCATTTAAACTGTTAGTTTGGGTGCTCTCAGAAGCAGATCCTGAGACAAATATTGAAGTACATATAGTTTGGTTGGGAGGTAATGCTAGATTTAAAAAAAAAAAACACCACAAAAAACCAAAATGTCAGGAAAGTAAGGAAGTGAGACGGAAAAAGGAAGGTGGAAAATAAAGGCATCTTTTTGAAGTAAGTTGTCATTGTGGATAACAGGAACAAGGTCCCTCTGGGGAATCTGAGAGTCAGTTTAGAACATGCAGGCAGAGTTACCTCAGCTGAGGGTGAGGGACATGGGTATTTCTATACCATGTGCAGTAGTAAGAAGCCCTTGGATGAGGGCTGCTCTCCATGGCGAGCGAGGGGTTGAATTCCTTGGCACTTTGGGCCTGCTGAGCGGACATGTAGCGAGGGCTTTCAGGGTCAGAGAAAGCCCCGCAGCCAGGAAATGCAGGTGCTGATGGCTGGCAGTAAGGTTGGTGTGCTCTGAAGTGGGAAGGGCCAGGAAGTATGGGAGGGGCGCCGATAGTTACAGTTCTCATGTCTCTTGTTAGACATTCCGATTTGGAAGGAGATGGGTCCAGACCGGGTCCAGACCAGCTGGGGGTGAGGGCAGAGCCGAAGCAGCTGGAGGCTGGCTGCGCATCTTTCCCTTCTTGGGGATCTACTTCGGCTCTCACCGTGTGGTCTCCCTGCCTGGGTTTGTTTAGGGTTTCCCTCTCAAGGTGGCTTCAGAGCCCTCAGACTCTTATCTGGAGGACCAGGGATTCAAAGGCAAGTGTCCCAAGAGACCCAGGAGGGAGATGTGTTGCCTTTTGATAATGATAAGTCACGTTGCTGCACTTTCTCCTGTAGTGCCCAGATTCCAGGGGGTGGAGCACAGATCCCGCTTCTCCATGGAAGGAGGGTCAAAGTCACATGTTAAGAAGGATAAGTGAGAGGGAGATATTATTGTGACTATCTCTAGAAAATCCATTTGGCCACATAGATGTATCAGTAACATTTAAGAGCTATATTGTAAAGCTTTTCCGCAGTAAAACTATATGCATATAACTGTATATGTTTCTGGATACCTTTGAATATTCCTGGGGCTCTTTCAGCACTCAGGATTTTTGTTCTAATCCTAGAAGAAATCTCATGTCTTCTACCAGTTATTTAGCACACCTAGAGCTCATCCTAGCACCTGAACCGACTTAGGGTATGCATTTAGCTATGCATTAGCTAGAAGATGTACCACACAATAAGCCACCTCAATCAATAGCGTAACGAATGTCACTAATGGTAGAAACCACAAAGAAAAGAGTGACAGGCTTGACTAAGGTCAAAATACAACTTCATATGTAAAAACACTATGAACCAGATTGAGAAAATTAAAATTGAGAGTCTTTACAACATTATGAAAAGGTAAATGACTGCTATTCCTAATGCATGAAGAACTTCATAACTAAATTAGAAAGGAGAGACAGTCCGACAGGAAAATAAACAGGAATGTAAATTGCTAATCCTCTAAGAAGAAACACAAATTTTCAAAAATAAATAAAAAATGTTTAGTTCCTCTAATAATTTCTTTAATTAAAATAATGGTCACCTTGTTATATTTGCCTAGCGAATAAAAACAGGATGCCATTTTATTTCTGCCTATCAAATTGGTGAATATTAAAAAGAATTACAATACCAGCATAGGCTAGAGCACACGGAAACAGGCTCTCAGGCCCTCCCAGCAGGAGGATGAACTGGAACAATTTTCCTGGAAGGCAACTTGGCAGTAGACATTGGACACCTATTGAAAAGGCAAGTACATGGACAGGAATTATTATCTTCAGTATATATTAGGAAAATTTGGAATTGACAATGGTGGTTAGTAATAGAATACTCTTCCACCTTAAAAATAACATGTATAATAGACGTTCACAATTTACATTTAAGTGAAAAAGCATAAGGCAGTTCAAAAGAGTTACTGTAATGTGATTTTATGTATGTGTGTAAGTATATATTCATGGGGGGAAAGGTTGAAATCCTATACATCCAAGTATTATGAGATGTTACCTCCAAAAAGTATGAGTATAGGTCATCTAAAATAGAATATTTACATCGATGTATACTAAGGGTTCTTTAAAATTAACATATTCATAATATTTTTTAAAAATTGTGCTGTAAATGTGACATTCAACCTTTTAAAAATTCATTTTAAATTACATAAGAATACGTGGATATATTCTAATTGTAAAAAGGCAAGTAATATAATAAATATAAGTAAATTGTATGAATAGAAATGCATAATGTATATAATTATACATCTTTCATAATATGTATCATATATAATATAAAGTAAACCTCCCTTTACCATTAAATTATTTTCCAAAGAAAAAAAACTGGCAAGGTTCCCTCCCTCACCTTTCGTAAACACAGCCCAGATGTGGTTAAACACGCATCCCAATGGACACAGTGTCTGAACACAGTTCAGTAAGTGTCGGTTATCTCAGTTTAATTAGCCCACATACAGGTCTGGCAGCCACACAGCAACGATAGAGGCAGGGCCCAGCATGAGAAGCGCCATTTTAACCTGGAACTTTGTCGTTCCACCCAGCAAGGCGCGTGGCGGACGGATTGGAAGGAAGATAATGTAGGAAGAGCGCCCTCCAACACAAGGCTTGATCCCGGTGTTAAAAGGCTGGCATCGGCGTGAGCCACACCAAGGCGCTTAAATGAAAATCTTAAGAGTAAGAAAACCTGCTCTCCTGAGACTAATATGTGTGCAAGATTCAAGTCACATTTCATGTGGCATTAGACTTCAGCTGTTTTTATAAGGCCCTGACAAAATCAGTGCTTTTTCATTAGTCAGTAAAGCTTTTAAGAAAGCTTTCCTTCCCTCTTGTTTGTTCCGTCCTCCCCCACCCTACCTTCAAATCTCCAGAGCTCACCAGACAAAAAGCCCACTTGCGTGAATTTCCCGAGCGTTTGCGTCATTACCGGTGTAAGCATTTTAGGTTCTCTGATACGAATCTGCTTGTGCAGCAATTGCATCCTAGGACACTTGTGATTTTTCTGCCTGATCGCCAATGATGACCTGAATCTCAGAGGAGTTTTAGGTTTGAGAATCAGAATCTTCACCCTGTTACTGTCCCTGGTCCCTCAGTTCACATCCGGGACACGCTCAATTGTTCTAGGCTTCATTCCGCTTGACTATGAAATGAACACAGAAGATGACATACTCTAAGTTTTATTTAAAATCCTATTGAAAAAAATTGTGGATGTTTCTATTACATTACACACTACTAAGAGACATTAGGGCAGTTCAAAAGAAGGAAAATATACAGGGTTTCACAAGAATTTTGGGAAATAGTAAGCTATTAGGTGGAAAGAGCTTTAGACCTATGAAGCATTTTTGTGTCTGGCTCTGATGAGAGAAAACTCTATTTTTTTTATTAGTTTCAGGTGTACAGCATACTGGTTAGACAATCACACACTTTACAAAGTGTTCCCCCTGACAGTCCTGCTTTTACTATGAGGTACTCGAATCTGCTGCTTTACCTGAGACCTTCAAGCACTACCTGCCAGACTGTAATGCTGTTGACCCTCGATCGGCACAGGCTTGAAATGTGGTAGTCCACTTAAAGGCAGATTTTTTTTTCAGTAAATATGCAGTCTGCTCTCTGTATCTTTGGGTTTCACATCAGTGGAATCAACTAGCTGTGGACTGAAAAGAGTACAGAATTTTAAATCTGCAGCCAGGAGTCCACCAATGCGGAGGGCTGACTGTATGCATTGATCTAAGCCATTTTGTACGACAGACTTGAGTATCCATGGGGCTGGTTATCAGCAGGGGTCCTGGAACTAATCCCCCTCAGATACCAAGGGACAATAGAATTTTGGGGGGAGTCACAACTTATATGTGAATTTTCAATAGCACGGGCTGGCACCCCAAACTCCCACATTGTTCAAAGGTCAACTGTAGTTGTTTTCAGGAGTCAAGTAACTTTCTGCATTTTAGGCAGTGTTTATGGTAGATACGTGGTACCTCTCACATGGCTGAAAAGAACAGACCTGTCCACTGGTCTGTGCCTATATCTTGTGTTTTGAATGCTGGACTATCTGTCTGGCCCTCTCTCTTTAACTGGAACGCAGTGTAGTGGGATGAGAGAGAGCACGGGCTTTGGGCTTTGGAGCGGAGACTTGGATCGGGTGCCAGCCCTGGTGCTTATGAGCGCTTGCCTCCTGGCACATTCCCTCGCGTCTCTGAGTCTGTTTCCTCATCCACAAAACAGGGGTGATGACAATAACACCTATCTCACAGAACTTGGTGAGGATTAAATTAAATCAAGCCTATAAAGTTCTCGGTACACGACCAGGTGGGTAGTGAACATTTTATAAATATTAGGCCTTAAAGCCTTTTTCCTTCACGCAGACAAAAGCATCATTCCCCTGTGGCTTGTGATGCCTCTGCCCACTCAATTTTGCTGCCTGCCATCGTTCTTTAGCTCTATGAAATATTCCCTTACAACGTGACTCAGCCAGTAAATCTCTCCTCTTCCGTTTCTCCCTCCCAGACAGTAAACTTCACGAGGGTAGGGAATGGTGTGTTATCTTTGTGCACAGAAATATTGGGGAGAATGCTCTGGACTTCTAATGGGACACAGAATTGGCGGGGTATAGAATCAATTTTATGTAAATCTCAAAGAGCAAGGCTTCAAGCAGAGATGGAAACTAAGGCCCAAGAGGAGGAAGAACCTTCCCGAGAACTCCTCCTTTTGCTGAAGTGAAAGCAGGAGTCCCTCCATGTGGCAGCGGAGTATCCCCACCCTGACTTTTTTCTTTTTTGTGCCTCTCTGGGTCCCTTCCTCAGCTACTGTTTTCACCCATTCAGTGCATGGAACAGTTAGTGCTTAGATGTGTTTGCACTCATCTCTGCTTTTGGGTTTGACTCAGGGGAACCGGTCTCCACAGGGGGTCCTGGCCCCATCCCAGGACACAAACAAAATGATTCTGGCTTGTCATTGGGTGCCTGCAGACTTCTTAGGTGATGTTGACAGACGGTGCAAGAAGCTAGATGCGTGGTGTGTTCAGTGTCCAGGTTCCCAGCCACGTGGATTGTGGGACATGGTCAGACCTTGGCAAACGTTCGACTTGGCCTGCAGCTTGATGCCATGTTGGTGCCATGTTCTGTTTGCCAGTCTCCTGAGTAAAGAAGGATTCAGGACAGCTCTGGTACTGCCATTCAGGGCTCAAACTTTCCATCCTGTGTAAGCGAGTTTGGTCTCACAGCTCACTTTTAAATTAAAATAGTCAAGTGGTTAAATATTCACACTTTGCTTATTTCAGTATATTTAATATATTATGTATCACTTTTCTTGAGTTTTATATAAACTTGCCTGAGGACTTTTTTTTCCAGTTTAAATTCTGGCAGAATGTTCCCCTTTCCTTGGCAGAGTGTTGATTAGTTAAAGAAAATAAAAAAGTCTGCCTCACTAAGAAGATAACATCTTTTATTTCTAGAGATTGTGCTTGCATTTTAATAAAAATGATATAACAGTCATTATCACCATTATTAATTAATGATGTATCATTAATATGGCACTGTACTCGAGGTACCATTAAAACATTGCTGCATTTTATTCCCAGGGCTGGAAACCATCATCTTTGGCTTTTCTACCAAGCATTTTCTATTTGTTTAAGACAGTAAAAATGAAGTAGAGATTGGTTTCTTTTTAATTTTTTCCTTTTATCCTCCTGGTGACAATGGAACCTTATCTTCCTTCTCTCTGTGTTTTTTGCCGAACAGGCCTGTACCAAATTCCATCTTGTAACAGCCTTGGTCTGCAAGGTGGGATCAGAGGGCTCTTTCCCAGACCTGACTAGGAGACTCACTCTTCTTCCGTAGCTTTTCTCATGCCTGGGTTTTGGGAAGCCGAAGCGCCGTGCCAATACAGGACGTTGCTGAAGCTGGTTGGAGCTCAGAGCCCATACTGATGCATGGGAGAGTTTTCTTCCCATGTCTAAAGTCAAGGGCTGGCAACGATGGATTAGAATTCAAGAAGGTCTTTATAGGAGAGCTTCTAACTGTGGCTCTTAGAGGCATAGTTTTCTCTTTTTAAAAGCCATAAGGCCCTGTTGTATTCAATTTTAAAATATGCAAATAATAATATCTTGATTATCAGGAGCTAATTAAAAATTACAGGCATTGTTCCCCCCACCCCCACATACACCGTAACTTGCACTGCCTCTTGCCACCACCCACATGGCATCTGCTAGAACCTAAAAATGGGTTTCAGTATTAGCCTAAGAAAATAACAAAACAAAGTTAGAAATGTAAATTAACTGCCAAAGAAGAAATCGTACATCACTGCTCTGCTCAAAAACATTATAAAAACAGCAACAGGGAAAGGAAAAAAGGAGGGGAGATGGCAGGGAGGGGAGAGGGAGAGAGAGAAGGAGGGGAAGGAAGAAAGGAAGGAAGGAAGGAAGGAAGGGCAGATAAACTGGGCAGAAACTTAAGAAATGTACAGGAACTATATGAGGGAAATTTTGAGAGTTATTGTGGGACATAAAACAAGAGTTTTAATAATAGAAACTAGGGATGGGAGCAAGTAATATTTCAAAAAGGTAAATTCTGTCCAAATTGATCTGTAAGTTTAATGTATTTAATCCTAAATGAAAATTTTTAGAGAGTTTGAAAAAAGTTATTCTCACTTTTCTATTATCTGGAAGATGAATTAGTTAAGAATAATAAATGTATTTTTAAAAGTCAACAAAGATATACTCGTATTGCCAGATATGAAATTAAAAAGACATGATAATTAAAATAGTGTTTACTTACATGAAAAGAGACTGATGAATAAAAAAACTCAGAAACAAAAATATAAATATTTTATATGTGATAGAGATATTTCAAACAAGTAAGAAAATGATGGATATTTATTGTTTCAAGAAAACTGCTTGGTGGGATGTTGTGGTATAGTTTCCTGTGGCTGCTATATTGAATTACCATAAATTTAGTGATTTAGAACTACAGAAATGTATTCTCTCATAGATTTGGAGGCCAGAGGTCAGAAATCAGCTTCACTCTGTTAAAACTAAGATGCTGACAGGGCCAGCTTCTCTGGAGGCCTCTTCCAGGTTCTGGTGGCGGCTGGCTTTCCTTGGCTTGTGGCTACATCACTCTAACCCCTGCCTCCCTTTTTACATTCCTTCTTTTCTTTGTTAAGTCTCCCTGCTTCTTTCTCATATGGACACTTGTTTTTTTTTTTTTTTTTTAAAGATTTTTATTTATTTTATCTTTAGACAGAGGGGAAGTGTGGGAGAAAGAAAGGAAGAGAAACATCAATGTGTGGTTGCCTCTCACACCCCCCCCCCAGTGGGGACCTGGTCTGCAACACAGGCACGTGCCCTGACTGGGGAATCGAACCAGTGACCCTTGGTTCACAGGCCAGTGCTCAATCCACTGAGCTATACCAGGTGAGGCCAACTTGTGATTGGATTTAAGAACCATCTAGATAATACAAAATAATGTCTCCGTGTCAAGATCCTTAAATTAATCACAATTGTCAAGGTCCTTATCAGGTAAGGATCTTTACTTAGAAGATCACACTGAGCCTTAGCTGGTGTGGCTCAGTGGACTGAATGCCAATCTACTGCAAACCACAGGGTCGATGGTTCGATTCCCAGTAAGGGCACATGCTTTGGATTGCAGGCCAGGTCCCTAGTAGGGGGCACACAAGTGCAGCCACATAATGATGTTTCTCTCCCTCTCTCTCTTCCCTCTTTCCTCTCTAAGAATAAATAAATAAAATCTTTAAAAAAAAGTCACACTGACAGGTTCCAGGGATTAGGACCTGATGTGTTTGGGTGGCCATCATTCAGCCTACTCCAGACGTAAATTAAATTGTCAACTTACCCCATACATCATATAAATTTATAATGTGTTAAATAGTTACACTGAAGAATGCAAAGGTAAACAGTTGTCTGATCTCAGAAGAGGGCATTACCCTTTTAGGCACAAAAGAAAATATTGATGATTTCACTTATGTAGAAATTAAAAAACTAAAAAGATCTAAAATTACCGTAAACAAAGTTACAAAGAATTCACATATTCAAGGATGTATTTGTAACAGATGAATAGTTTATATCATTAATGTATGCAGAGCTTTTATAAATCAGAAAAAGAAAAATCTCCTAAATAGAAAAATGGTCCAAGACTAGAGACAGGCATTTCATAAAAAACGAAATACCAAAAGGCCAACAAACATTTAAAAATTACCCTTGTAGTAATCAAAAGCAAGTTAAATATTGATGATATATTAGTTTTGGTCAACAAATTGGCAAAAATTTTAAAACTGCAAGGCCCTATAATGGCAAGAAAATGAGGAAATCTGCTCATTTAGGTTAATTCTTCATGTTAAAGGTTCTGTCTTTCTCAAGAGCTAATTTGCAATAAATATAAGAGGACTTTTTAAAATTTTTTATTTATTTTTTATTTTTTTAAACATATTTTATTGATCATGCTATTACAGTTGTCCCAATTTTTTCTCCCCTTTATTCTCCTCTGCCCTGTACCTCTCCTCCCACTAGCATTTCCCCCCCTTAGTTCATGTCCATGGGTCGTACATATAAGTTCTTTGGTTTCTCCCTTTCCTATGCTATTCTTAGCCTCCCCCTGTCTATTTTGTACCTACCATTTGTGCTTCTTATTTCCTGTACCTTTTCCCCCATCCTCCCCTTTCCCCCTCCCTGCCGATAACCCTCCACGTGATCTCTAGTTCTGTGATTGCGTTCCTGTTCTAGTTGTTTGCTCAGTTTGTTTCTGTTTTTATTTTTTTAGGACAGGTTGTTGAAAGTTGTGAGTTTGTTGTCATTTTACTGTTCGTATTTTTGATCATCTTCTTTTTCTTAGATAAGTCTCTTTAACATTTCAAATAATAGGGGCTTGGTGATGATAAACTCCTTTAGCTTTATCTTATCGGGAAAGCACTTTATCTGTCCTTCCATTCTAAATGATGCTTTGCCGATAGAGTATTCTTCTATGTAGGTCCTTGCCTTTCATGACTTTGAATACTTCTTTCCAGCTTCTTCTTGCCTGTAAGATTTCTAAAAATTCTTGAAATGTTTATTCACTTGGATTCAGAAATTGTGATTTTAAATTGTGGTAATAGATGAGCAACTACACAAACAGAATTGTATATGCACTCTGTTTATAGATTTTTAAAGACATGGAAAAATTACAAATGATCTAATAGGCTATAATCAAAGATGGGAAATGTTCACAACATGTGGTTAAGTGAAAAAAGCAAGTTATAAGACTGTCTGCACATCTGGTCCTGTGTGTGTGTGTGTGTGTGTGTGTGTGTGTGTCTGAAATAATGAGTGAAAATGTTAACACCGATCCTCATTAGAGATAGGATTATGGGTAATTCTACCTGTCATTTAAACATTTTTAAATTTTCATGAGTATGTATTACTTTTGTATTTGGAAAGAAAAAAATGCATATATTTAAAAGTTATCTACAGAATAAAGCTGTATCTTCTAAACATGGCAAATGCCATTTATTACCATCTACCTTTTCATTCTTGCCTTCCTCAATTACCCAGTGTTGCCCCAGCAACATGGAATCTCTTGGCCTTCCCTGAACTCTGTTCTCATAAGTCAGTGCCCTCACACACGCAGTTTCTTCTGCCCCAAATCCCCAGAGAACTCCTACCACTCATGGGGAACCCAGCCCTCTAAGTAGGGGCAGAGAATCTTCAGAACACCTGGGGCAGAATAAGTCACGTTCTCTTCTTGGCTGCCACAGCTCAGCACACTTCAACACGCAGTGACCGTAGTTGTACTCTGTTGATATGTCAGGTTTTAATTCCCACACTGGACTGTGAACTCAGTGCAGGTCAGCCACAGTCACACAGGGATGCCCCACCCCCACCCCCAGGTCGGGGGTTAGAATCCAAAGAGGAATAAAAGCTACCCCAGCCATTAGTGATAGAAAGGAAGGTAAAGGACAAAGCACCCAAAAATGAGGGTCAAAAGTGATATTTTTGAATTGGTCAAATGTAAATTTTAAAATTGGACGTAATTATTTCAGCCCATGATTGCTGTTGGCTGAAATGAGATCAGTACGCTTTGAATTTGAGTTGCCTGCTTATTTTGGATTTTTCGGTGTGAAGAAAGCTGTTTTGGCTGTTCTTGCTCTTTGACTTATAATTGCTGTGTTAAATGGTGAGGTTTTGTTTAGCATATATTGGCTGTGTTTCAAAACGGTCTCACTTTTTTACAAAATCAGATTCCTGAGTTGTGCTGAATTGTTTGCTCTGAGTGAATCTTTGAAGATTAGCAACACTTGGTGGGGTTGGGGGTGATGATTTGGGCAGGGATGGCTTCAGCACAGAGCATTCCATGCAGTGCAAAGGGCAGGTGAGAAAGGGGAATCAGTTGGGGGGTTAATGGGCGTGGAGAGCAGGACCAATAAAATGACATTGGTCCAGTCAAGATAGGATAAAATATATAAAACAAAATGGTGTCACTCATGTCAACTAAGATGGCTGCCAGTCAGTCATGATACTTTGGTTCAAGAGGGGAACTACCTAAGTCACACTAGACACATCTGGTAAGGAGACACACCTAAGATATCAGCACATGTGATCAGAACAGCTGTGTCTGAAGAGCAGGACCACCCACAGGTAGGCTTCTGGGGAAATTCCACACCTACCAGAAGTGGTGTCAAGACATTTATCATGAGCCCCAGAAGGGTGGAGTACACCACTCTCAAAGGTATAGCTGAGGCGGGCTCCAGACCACTGCTGAGACAGCCCAGCTTCATGCACCGGAGTGCTGCTCCACGCCACGCTGACCTCCCTTGGCATCAACTGCCGGAGGCCCTGCCCTGCTGGACTGAGGACTTTGTCTGCCCTGCTGCCCACCTGGCTCCCGAGATCCTTCCTTGCAAGATGCTGACGGCTCCCTTACCCACCATGCTGTCTCCTGGACCTGCAGACTGAGACTCTGGGACTTGGGTTTGTTATCCCCAATTTTCTCATGTGATGTTATTACTGATTGTTTCTGCATGATTAGTATTGTTATTAGATTAGTATAGATTTGGATTAAATCTGCATTAATAAAAGCTGAGTGAACCAGCATTAATAAAGTCCAAGTGAATAGCATGGTTTTTATTAATGTGATATGATGGCTCCATTATTTCTTGGTGCCAGTGTTACCTGTAGGGCTGGTGGATATACAGGTAGCTTGGCACTTCCAGTTCTTAAGGCTTAGATCAGACAATTTGAGTGGGGACCGAAGGCTGGCTTATAGGAAAGACTATATAGTGAACATATGTGAAATGGCCCTTGGGCTGGTCAGGCCACCTCTCAGTCATAACCCTCTGTTTCTTATTTAATAAGGGGAGTAGCTTCTGTGAAATTTGGTTGATCCCAGCTGCTGGACCTGAGATGCTAAAAAGGATAATGCAAGTGTCTCCAAGGAGCCGGGAGAGCTGGTGGTGAATGCGGGCACTCAACCAGGAGCGGAGGAAAGATACCATTTACTTCTAGACTATTGCTAGACAGGGACTAAATGGGGCATTATCTGAAGAAGGTCATGGCTGACTTTAGAATTAAAGTAATCAATCCAAAGAACCGAATGGTGCTGCTCTAGGAGTGAAGACGAGGGGCCATGCATTTTTTCTTTTTAGTTATAGCAGAGTTTCTATTCGGTGTAGTAGCATTTGTATATGTTAGCTCTGGAATACTTTTACATTTTTTAATTTTTATTTTTTCATATCCCATAGAAAGCCTAAATTTCTTGCTTGCACATAGGGAGCAGAGCGCAGGAAGGAGGCGGAAATATTTGTGAGTCTAATGGTAGGTGTGTGCATGGAGGAACAGCTGGGCAGTGAGGTTGGCTCAGGAACTAAGTTGCTGGGCCTCGGGCAAGTCACAAGCCCAGGGCTCAGTTTACTGCTCAGTGAGACAAGTGACATGGATTAAATCATTGTTTTTCAAACTTTATTTTAGCAGCGGAATCTTTTTCTCAAAGAAAGCATTTTACGTAATCCTCTTCAATCAGTTACATAGATTTTTTTCCTTTTTTTAGTGGCACGATTTTGATAGAGAAAGAGGAGGGACTCAGGCTCTGACTGGCAGCCTTGCCCAGCTCCCTGTCTATCTGGAAACCCCAAGGAAGCCCAGACCATACAAGGGGAACAGTGTGACACTAGACTTGGCCTTGGTTCCTGCTCCGGTCTGGAATTTAAAAGGAAATGAAACCCTAATAAAATGACCTGTGCCTCATTTGAAAGGTCCAATCCAATATGAAAGTTCACTGAAAAGCAATTTAAATGTTTACTGAGGATTTTTTTAAATGAAACATATCAAACATGCGTGCCCCACCCCCGAAATCTACCAAAAGGATATTAAATTCATGACCAGAGCGCAGCCTCTCTCAGTCTCGTCCGCCTTCAGGTGCTCTCGCACGTACACGCAGCAGGTGCTTCCAGAGCCCCTTCCTCCTTCCCTTCCTGTACTTGCAGACCCCTCTGCTCGGTCGGCAGGGCTGTGAGTCTCTCCTCCTGCCTCCCTTTAAGCTCTTCTGAGCAGATATAGTCCTTCCTGATCATACCTCTATCCTTTCCAATGGGAATCTGCCAGCTTTTCATTCTGCTCAAGCTTTGTTTCATTTTACCCGTTGCAACCCCCTTATCTTTGTAACAGTCCCAGGCAGGTGACAACAGCTGAGTGTAAGATTCATGGATTCCTTCTTTTCAGCGTGGGCAGTGAAGAGAGCTTAGGAGGAGATCCCAGATGCTTCCAGCTGAATATCCTCTTTACAACTTCTGTCCTCACCGGTGATCCAAATGTCCCGTTCCTAGAACTCCCTCCCTGTCCCCTGTTTTAATTCAAGTCATTAAAAACAGGTAAAGTATGTCCAGACCCTGAGTCAGAAGCACTTGGCAAGATTCCCATTTTAGGATGTGTTTTTATGCTCATTTCCTCTTCATTGTGTGTCTCTCTTTCTTTTCCTTTTTCGTCATCATGAGCCATCCCTGGACCACTTCCACTGCCCCTGCATTTCTGTGCCACAGCAGAAGGTCCAGGGTGGAGAGTCTACCTGATTCTCTTGAGGCTAACGGGGCTCTTTAAGGAAGCCCTGGCATCTTCCAATAGGATTCAACAGACTTTGTGTGGACAGGGTGAGCCCTGAAAGAGGCAGCTCCCGAGGTGAGGCAGGCCCAGCTGCGGTCCTCCTATTGTCATCTGGGTGTAGGTGTGGCTCTGAGGGTAGAAGTACAGCTCTTCCGGCTGCTGTGTTCACACTCACCTGTGTCCCCTGTGACTAGGGCTTTCTCAGGCACAATCGATACAGGCTGAAGTTCTTGGCTCCACATAAAAGAGAAACCTGATCCCTGCCCCCACTTCAGAATGACTCTGTGTTTTCCTAATCACTGTGCCCGTATTTCTTGCCTTTGGTATGTGCGGATCCATTTCCTACGTACTATGTATTCTTCTGGCACCATAGTCCCTGCTTTGACCCCTATACATGGACACACACACGCTCACACCCCTTGAGAGAAAACACCATGTTGCTTGGCTTTTGACAAAACCAGGATCCCACAGAGTGTGTCTTCTATTCGCTGCTTGCCAATAAACCTGACCCGTTGTCAGCTGCACACCAACCATAGGCCTTTGTTTTTTTACCCTCCGTTTGTAAGGGTGGGTGATGGAGGAAATTCTAACACAGAGCAAGTGAGGGGGGCGGAGAGAGAGAGAGAGAGGTGTGTGTGTGTGTGTGTGTGTGTGTGTATGTGTGAAAGAGAGAGAGACAGAGAGAGAGAGACAGAGAGAGACAGAGAGACAGAGAGAGAGTCTTCCTGAGAGACGTTTTTACATGCTAGTCACACTGCTGGGAAAACTGTCCATTTTGCCCTCTCCTCTTGGGTTTCTACACTGGCATCTCAAATCTAACAAGGTCAAAATCAAACTGCTGATTTCCCCTACTGCAGTCTGGTCCCCGAGTATTGCAGATCTTAGTAAATGGCAATGCCATGCCTGGTTTCGCTCTGAGCAAAAACTTGGAGCCATCTTTGAGTCCTCTCTATCATTCATAGCTCATTTCCAATCATCAGCAAATCTCACTGACTCTACTTTCAAACTGTGTCTAAATCTGACCACTTTTTTACCACTTCTACTGTTATTCCCTGATCCAACCATCATCATCTCTGGGTTATTACATATAATCTCCTAACCGATCTCCTTGCTTCTGCCCTTGCTGTCTTCCTGAGGCCAGATCATGTCAGTCTGTTTGGAATCATGTGCTGGCTCCTCATCTTCCCCAGAGTGAAAAACAAAGCCAGTACCTTGGCCCAAAAGCCCTAGCCAACTGCCTCCTGCAGCCTTCCCTCTCGGACCCTGTCATCTCCCTCTCTCCTTCACTCTGCCCGGCCCCAGCGGCCTCCTCGCTATTCTTCCAACAGATGCCTAGACACAGGATACCAGATCATTCTCTCTTCAGACCTCACTGAGCGATTTTAATTTCACTACTCACACTGGGACCTAAAACTTGAAGATGGTGTTTTTAATAACCCCCAAAAGACAGAGCTCAAGCCCAGTTCCTCCAGCCTTCATGCACTGTTTCCTTCTCTGTATTTCTAGAGCACTATTATTCCAGGAATCCTACAATTTAATGACTGACTTATAGTCTCTCTGGACTGATCCTTACTCATAACCCATTTTTAATTGAGTTATTTGTATTTTTTATTATTGAATTATATGTTCTTTATATATTCTAGACATAAGCCCATGGTCAAATACATGATTCATAAATATTTTTTCCCATTCAGTTCACTTCTCTTAATTTTCATGATAGTATCCGCTGATGCACAAAAGTTTTTAAGTTGATGTAATTCAATTTATCTATGTTTTCTTTTGTCACTTGTGCTTTTGATGTCATATCTAGGGCTTTGTCTAACCCAAGGTCATAAAGATTTTCTACAATATTTTCTTCTAAGAGTTTTTATAGTTTTAGCTTTTAGATTTTGCCCTATGATCCATTTTGAATTAATTTTCTGAGTATGCTGTGGGGAACGGATCTAACATCATTCTTTTGCATATGAATATCCGGTTTTCCCAGCACTATTTATTGAAAAGACTATTCTTTTCCCATCAAATTGTCTTGGTGCTTCGTCAAAAACCAATTGACCATAACTGTGAGGGTGTTATTTCTTAATTCTCAATTCTATTCCATTTATGCATATGTTTATCCTCATACCATTAACACATTGTTTTGATTACTCTAGCTTTGTAGTAAGCTTTGAAATCAGAAAGCGTGAGTCCTCCTACTTCACTCTCCTTTTTCAAAATTGTTTTAGCTGTTCCGGGTCCTTTGAATTTCCATATAAATTTTTTTTAAGGTTTTATTTATTCATTTATTTATTTAGAGAGAGAGGAAGGGAGGGAGAAAGAGAGTGAGAGAAACATGGATCAGTTGCCTCTCATACACTCCCCAAACGGGGGATTGGCCCACAACCCAGACATGTGCCCTGACCGGGAATCAAACTGGCAAATTTCGCTTTGTGGGACAACATTCAACGAACAGAGCCATGCTGGTCAGGGATCCATATAAATTTTATGATCAGCTTTTGAATTTCTGCATGGGAACCAATTGAGATTTTGATAAAGAGAGTATGGAGTTTGTAGATCAATGTAGGGAGTATTGCTATTTTAATGATATTACGTCTTCAGGTCCCTGAATAGAAGGTGTCTTTCATTTATTTAGGTCTTCTTTATTTTTTTTCAGTAACAGTTTGTAGTTTTCAGAATATAAGTTTTGTACGTCTTTTGTTAAATTCCTTGCTACGTATTTTATACTTTTTGATGGTCTGTATATGGATTCAGTTTCGATTTTGTATAAAATGCAATAGAAGTCATCAAGAGGTTTTAAATAGAGATGGTCACAACAATGATCGAATGTCTGAAGATCCCTCTTTCTTCTGTGATTTACTGAAGGGGGTAAGAGTGGATGAAGGAAGACCAATTAGGAGGCCACAGCTGTGGCCCTAGTGGGAGGTGGTGGTGGAAGACAAGGATAGTGAGTCGGACACAGTGAAAAGTGAACAGGTTCGAGGTGCCTTTTAGAAGGAAACTTAATAGGATTTAGTGAAAAGTTGGGTTTAGGGGCTGTGAGAAAGAAAAGTATCAAAGCTTTTATTTTGTGTAACAGAATGGATGGCGCGGCCATTCACTGAGATAAGGAAGATTGAAAAAGAACCAACACATGGTCTCTGAATGCCACTTTACCTTAGAGATCATTCAATTCAGCTCACATAGTAATCTCAATTGATTTTTCTAAGACTTTTATGAGGTAGATAAGATACACATTAATGTTCCTATGTTATGGGTGGCAAAACTGAGGGCACAATGAGAGAGCCCTGATTAACAGTCAGAAAGCACGGGATTTTGCTCAGGTTTTGTCAATAATTGCTCGGTTCTGTTAGTCCTTTCGGTTAACTTCTCTAGTGGTCAGCTTCTTTATCTTTTAAATGTGGGACTAGGTGAAGTTAGCCCTAGATTCCTGCGGGCTGCCTTCTTTTCACTATTATCATTCATTTTAAAATACACATAGGGTGGAGGTACACGTGCGAGGACACAGTGGGCATGAGTAGGGATGTGAACGTTCATCTCCCAATTTGTTGTCCATGGTTTATTCTACCTGTGGCCTCCCGTTTATTTTTTCCCCACACACATTTTATGAGAAAACTGGATGTCTCCACCTAGCTGACAAATATTAGGCAGCGTGGCCTACACTTGGGCCGATATGTGTAATTGTTAAGTTTCAGCAACAAGGACACATGATTTAAAAATCCTCTGAAGCTGTGATTGTGTTTATGATTGGGCATCTTTAATATGTTTTAAACACTTGTGCTTTATGCATTAACACGGCCATTTTTACGAGAACTGCTCTCCTTTATCTTCTTGGTGAACACTCAGAAACTTTCTCAGTCAAGAACGACTCAAGGGTTGCTGCCCACAGACCAGACTTTAGGTATTCAGTCTTAAGTGTACCAGGGGTGAATCTTTTATAAAATATGGTATATGGGAACAGACATCCACCATAGGGTGGGAAAAATAAATATGAAAGTAGTGTTCTGTTTGAAAAAGGATCAGTGAGTTCTCTCAGGAGATAAAGAGTGAGATTATTACCCCAAAGCACTGGCAAGCCAGGCACTCAGCCTGAAGAAGGATCTCTGGACTCAGAGAAGGTGAGAAGGCCGTGTTTGCTCTGTGCTCAGCTGGTCCAAGGCACACGCTTCCTCCTCGGTGGACTTTGTAACCTGAATAAGGAAGAGGAAGGAGGGATTCGCTTCAAGACCAGCCTTTGAATCCTCCGCCTGAATGAAGCACCAGGACGCACCTGATCTAGTTAGTCTCTGGCAGCTTCTTTCAAACAACAAACAAGCTTAGCATTTACACTGTGTATATAAATTTCCATCACAATAGCTGTCCTGCTTTTATGGAACTAGAAACAATTTGATAGTGCAGATAAAGGGAAACCCTTTGAAAGAGGAAACTCACTGAAATAACATCTCTGTCAAAGGGGCACGTTTTCTCCACACATGATCCCTCTGGACGAGTGTCACATAGCCAAGAAATATGATAGTGAATCCAAATGGTCATTTCTGTACTTTCGGATAATGAATTTTAAAGAGATCGCTGCAGAGCTGTTGGGCAGTGAGCACTTGCCCAGCAGGCGGGCAGTGAGCCGCTTGGCTGTGAACAGCGACAGGGAGGGGAGCGTGTGTGCAGTGGAGCAGGGGAGACGAGATGTGCTGAAGTCAACAGGGCGCTCCTTTGCAGGGAAAACCCAGGCTTACGGAGGGTCTGAGAGTCCACGAGTTTTAGGAAAACTAGCTAATTTCTGAATTGGGAAGAAAAACTAATTATATTCTCTGGAGGAGTGACTCCAGAATTTGACTTTGTATCAGAATCGCCAGCAACATTGTGGAAATGTGAATTCCTAAGTTCCATTCCTGGACTTATGGACTCAGAATGGCTCTCTTTCTCCTACCTTCCCGTGGGGACAGGTACTTTGTCTTCAGGGGTTTTATCTGTTTCCAAAGGTGGGGATCTTAGGGGAAGTCTCAGGGGAGGGTCTCAATAGAATGTTCATCGGCTTTTCCAGGTGTGTCTTTCAGGGTCGTGGTCTCTACAGATGGGTCAGCACTAGGGCAGGGGGTCATTGGTCACTGCAGCTGGCCCTGATGTCAGCCACAGCATCGCTCTGTCTGGTTTTGCTGCTTTTCTGGGCCTAGGGCTGAAACATAACTGAGGCCTGGATGTTACCTCTGGTTTGACCAAAGCTCTGTCTCTGTGGTCAGCAGACGTGAGGCTTTGTTAAGATTATTTGATGTGCGGCAGAACTACATTGTCTTGAGGGCTTAATGCTAAAGGGAGTGGTCAAGCAAGGGCTTGTATGGGGATCCTTGGAAGCTATTCTCTGCCTCCCCTTGTTCCTCCTCTAAAGGGGTCTATGTGCTAAGGGAGGAAAGGTTAGGGGAGGGTCCGAAGTGCATGACCAGTGATAGGAAAGGTCAAGGGGTCTAAACTGCACGGCCAGCGATATCCTAGGGGAGGAGACATTACCCTGGCAGCAAGGCCCCACCCTACCATACTTGTGTTTCCAGCTTTTCCTGTTGCTGGGCACCTGGGGCTTTCTGCCCTGGTGATCTTCTGTACCTAGCCTGTCACTCCTATCTGCTCATGTCTGTCTAACTGCCTACTATATCAGGACAAAGGAAAGCCTTACAGAACATCAGTTCATGAAGAGGAGAAAACAGTTACTGACTTACTGTTTTGAATAGGCTGGGAGCGGGTCTACCTTGCACTAGTTGGTAGTGCGTGGGTTATTGACTTTGTGCAGGAACGATTTCACAACATGAGTCCGGGTGATTTTGAGAGTGTGTTTATTAAAGCTGGGGACAGTGAAACAAAGGAAGGGCTTAAGGTGGAAAAATCAGCAGGAGAGAGCCTAGGCAGGGCTGATTTGGCTCACTGAGAAAGAAAAGTCACAGTGACAGAAGTGAGCTCACTGGAAAGTCAGAGAAAAAGGGAGCCTTGGAGACAAGTTCGGGGAGTAAGTCCAGGGCGAGCTGCCACTGCTTCCTGCTCCCCTGGTTGTAAGTTCTGTGGGGTTCCTTAGGGTTCAGGAGAAAAGATCAGAGATATAAAACATGGGCATGCTCCAGTGAGAGCTGTGGGTCCTCCCACAAAAGTCTTGAGGCTTTTTATCTTTCTTTAGCTAGGGGAATCCTAGGGGAGGCCTCAGGGAACGGTCTTAACAGAACACTCATTAGCTTTTCAGGTGTGTCCTACAATATGTTGATTCATCAAAATGTGTGTATAGAGGGGTCAGGGTTATTGTTCTGGTTAGTTTTATTTTTAAAGAACATCATTGAAGCGGGACTAGGACCAAGGCTGGTCTGCCTTGGGATGGTCTGGAATATGTAAACCATTTGCTTCTACGTGTCCTTGGTTAGGGAAGATAAGACCTTGTGATTCATTAGCTGGCTGTAATTGCTCAAATTGTTTGGTCTTGTTTAATTATTTTGCCTCAGTTTCCCTTATTCCACTTGTCAAGGAATTTCCCTAGCTTCTTAACGTCCTGCCTCATGAAGATTCTCTTCTAAGGGCTGAGGGCAGAGCTCACATAGCAAGGGACAAGGAGGCACACTGGCCCCTGTTCCTGTCTCCAAGCCAGGAACTTTACATAAGGTTTCAGCCACCAGAGACGAGAGCTCAAGGGTTGTTCCCACTGGGCCTCTGCAGAGGCTGGTAGGATGTTCTGTTTCCACCCAGCAAGGTCTCCCACCCCAACAGAGCTCCTTGCCTGGTGTCTAAATACACATTTTTATTGTGTCTTAGAACACTTTGCCTTTTGACTTGGAAATTTCCACTTCCCTTAGGGCATTAGGTGATTGGGATGATAATTATATTTAGTCTCTTTAAAGGTGGCTGAAATGAGCTCACTCTTAGCCTTGAGGTCACTCTGCGACCTACTGTTCACCTCGGGCTTACTCCTCTATCCCCCAAGCCCCACCCTTGCCTTATCTTTATGGGCGATTTCCCCCACTGGACCAGAAGCTCCCGGAAGGCCCAAAGCAGGCCTGATTTATATTTGGGTGCCAGCACTCAGCACAGCGCTCGGCCCTCAGTCAGCGGCCAGTGACTTGTGCTGGACCAGGAACTGAAATTAAGTGAATCTAATATAAACATCTGGGTAAAATGTCAGCCAGCAACGGAAAGATCCAGGTCAAAATTCTGTTCCATAGATATTAGGAATATATTTGAAATATTTTTTTTAAAACGATACAGATATGGAGTGAAAGTTTGGAGACTGTTGCCATAAATAATGTCTCATGCACTCTTACTTACACTCCCCTCAGATGGCCTGCCTCTCTAGCCTCTGACGTCCACGCAGAGCTGAGCGTCCGAGGCACCTCCCCGAGGTAGGTGTGAGGAGTCAGTGCACAGCCCTGGAGCCGGGCCACGCTGCTGGGGAGGCCCCAGGCTGGAGGCTCTCCGGGCTGCTGCAGGGCGCGCTTTGTGCTGCCTTTTAACCTACAGCAGCTCAGGCTGCCAGCTCAGCCTCTCCAAATTCAAAGGCCCTTTAACTGCCCTGGAACCGTTCCCCATCTTTTGGATGGTCCATCCTTTCGTTCAATCACCCAACATGCACTGAGCACATGTTACCTTCCTGCACTTCCTGACAGGCTCCTGAAGAGCTATGGTGGTGGCCGCTTGCATGGGTGTGAGACCTTCTGCTTGTGAGGCAGACATCTTGGTGGTTTTCCTTCCTGGGGAGGAGGCCCGGGGCTGTCCCACTGCGGTGCATTACCGCGGCTTTCTCTGCAGCTCTCTCAGGGTTTGAGAGAGGCTCGGCCTTCCTCTTATATCAAGGTTTCCAATATGTTAACAAATAAAAGGCCAAAAGAGACTAACGAAAATTGTGGCATGTTTTATATTTACGTTTAAGAGATGTCACAGTTTGTTGAATTTCTACACAATGAACATGATTGAAAAATATTTGACAGATGTGAAATATCAAAAAATTTATAACAAAATAATGTAACTTTAAATATTTGATGATTGCGACTATGATGAGGCTATAATGACTATTATTATTTAAACAATTGCTACATTCTATTCATAACCCATTAAATTCTAAAAACAGATCCAAAATGCCCCATCTCAGAAAGAAGTGTCACAAAACACAAATGTGTTAATTATAAGATAAATATAGGAAATATAGAAAATGTTAACTTACAGTGCATTAGGGACTGCCTGGTTCTGGGAATTTAAAATTAAATGGCGACATCTTTCCATTCTCTCATTTTATCTCTGCCAAAAGCAGAAGTTTAAAATGGAGACTCTTTGTGACCACGTGGCATCGGATAAGTGGACTCCTCCGTCCCTCTCTATGGCAGCACCGTGACAGGCCCTGCCAGCAGCCAGCCCAGCTGCAGCGCTGCAGCCGGGGCCCGGCACGGCAGCCACAGGAGGCAGGAGGCCCACAGCTTTATGACCGCGCCTGTGGCAGAGATGTGTCCCAGTGCGGGGCATGGGGCTCGCCTATCCCTGGGTCCCTTTACCATCTGTAAGCACTTGGCTCTCAGTCCGCTTTCTTCCCAGCGGCCAGCCCGCTTCTCTGTGCTTTCCCTCAGACCATTGGAACAATTTGCCGGCAGAGCGGGGAAGTACCTGGACGTTTACATCCCCCTGGGGACTGTCCTTAGCCAAGAACTGACTGGTTCAGGGATATAAATACTCCAGCTCTCTTGCCCCCGGTTGGATCAACTCTGAGACTGATACTGTCTTCAGAGCTCACCTTCGGGACTGCCACTGATGTTGCTCCTTTACTTGGCCTGCTTCCCTTCCTGGTCCCACTTCCTCACTCCCTGGCCAGTTTTCTTAATCAAGTGTTTTCATGTACATTTTTGTCTCACTGTCTGCTTCCGGGGCATCTCAGGCTACAACAGGAACTTAGCCCTGTTACTTACTGTGTGACTTTGGACAAGGTACTGGTCCTGTTTGAACCTGTTTCTTCATCTGCAAACTTGAGAGAGACGGCAACTTTGTCGGGCCATTGTACGCAGCAGAGATCATGAGTACAAAACACCTGGCACAGAGTCAGTCGCAGTGGATGTCCGTTGTTATTGGCTGTTTCCCCAAGGCCTGAGGCCCTCTCATCCCTGCCACTGACAATCTTCTCTAGGGCCGGGGCAAGCGGGGACTGTGAGAGCTGGAATGGGAAAGCAAGTCCAGTTGTCTGTTGCTCTGCCGTTGAGTCCACAGGCCCTTTCAACCGATGTAGGTCTGAGTAATTCAGCTGTGAGCTTTTTGAAACCCTGAGCACAAATTGAGACATAGAACGTGACTAGAGGTATCGGTGCCAGGAGAGGTGCAAGATTTTATGTTACTCACTTACAGGGTTGTATCCTAACCAGGAAAATCTTGAGTGTTTTTTCATTTTGTTTTGTTTTTTTGTTTTTAGCATGGTTTACTCTGACAGGTGAGGCCCAGCCTCATTCAGGTCTATCACTGTGTTTCTGAGCTTCTCTGGGGCCTGTGAGTTGGTGAAAAGCTGTCAGGGCCACGGTTCCCATGAGAATCAAATGGCCCTATGATCAGGAAACTCTCAGAATTTCTCATGTTAATTGCGCTATCAGAGAGGCAAATCCAAGTGATTCATTTCCTCTTTCTGTAGCCAGAGTTACAGGGATCTAATGCTATAAGATCCACTCTCAGGCGTCTGTCCCCAGCTGTTTCATTTTCTCTGACTCCTTCCTTTCACTCACTCCATTCTTCCCAGACATAGAGTGTAAGTCTCTCAGGTCAATTGCCCTAAACATCTATTCTCTGAGGGTTGAAACATCTGCTTTGGGTTGCTACTTCAACTCCCAGAAAATTCCCCTTTACTGTTCATTGTAAATGCAGATCATATAAATGATAATTAAAAATGAGTCAGAGGTGGCCCGATAAAATCAGATGCATTGGGCACACGAGATGATGCTCAGGAAGGAGGCGGGGCCGGGCAGGTGGTGGGAGAGTGCTCTCTGGATATAAGGAGTGAAGACAGCAGTCCAGTATGTGTGAGTATAGACAGCTGTCTCAATAACAATTTGGCTTGATTCTGGTGGCAGAGCCTAAATCACACCATGCACTTTGTTGCCTTAAGTGCAAAGGCTAAGAAAAACAGCCCTTGCCAGTGAGCAGTGAGAAGAAAATGCAGAGGGACACAATGTATGAGTCTAAGACTGTTATCGTGCATAAGTACTCATGTGCAATCAATCCACGGTCTCCCCTCTGGAACAAAGCTTCTCGTTTTAACAGCAGAAATCTCCTGGGAGGAAATCTCTAGGTAAACAGGTGTTGGAGCAAATGGGTACAATCGACTCCTGCCACCTAGAATTCTTCTTTTCGAAAGTGCTCTCTGAGGGTTGTGACCCCTGTAGTGTGGGCTCCCCAACTTCCTCTCACCTAAGTAAGCTCAATTTCTCTTCTCTGAGGAAGGGTACGCCAGACAAGCCCTTGTGGGAGAGGAAAGCTGCAGAGGAGGTGGGGATGGAGCTTTATTCCCAAGGCAGAGCAGGAAGTGGCTGCGAACAAACTCCACTGGGGGCGCCCTTTGTTTAGAGCAGCACCACGTGCCTCTGCCCCAGCCCCCAGCCCCCAGCCCTTGACTTCCGAGGCTCACGCTCTGGAGCGAGGTTACAAACCTGCACCCTGACTCTCCTCTCTCTGCTCCGCAAGGATTAAGCATTTTGTTTCAGGTCTCGGCTGTGAAAGTGCACTTGAGACACACGCCACCTTGCCATGACTGACTCGGGGCTAAGAGTCAATAAGAGCAAAGCTAAAACCCAGAGAGGGTTTCCGTTTCCTTCAAGGACATTCCTAAAGGGAGCACTGTTGCCAAAGGCTATAGCTACGATGCCAGTTGGTCCTGGAAGCACGTCTCACGTTACTAGCCCTGTCGCTGATGGCAGCCGTCATAGCCCCCTTCACCCTGTTTATACACAACACTCCCCATACTGTCGAGTCACCTTGTTTGCCCAAAACATTAACTGGCTCTTCCCTGATTCCTCCTAATCACCGCTAATCCTATGTATTGTACCCATATTGCCGGGCCCTGCCCCTACTTTATTTCCAGGGGCACCTATTTGTTATTCTTACTTGTGTTTTTCGTGGAAATGTGCCGTGTAGGTGGGCAGGGGTTGCTTCCTGTTTCCCCGGATATCCATGCATCCACCCGACAGGGCTGGTTCTGCTCTGAACCTCCTTTTTCTTGCTCATGGGAAGTCGCCAGTTTGTCTAGGCAAATAATTTTTATCCATTAACTGAGCATTTGCAGACACACAGGTGTTGTCCTTAGACCGAGGGACTGGTTACTTTCAGGAGGGTAGATGGCTGCCAAACAACAGGGGTCTGTAAAAAGAGGCCCCATTGTTTACTTTATGCCCAGGTCCACAGGGAGCAGGATGCTGGCACAGCGCAGTGCTGTGAAATCAGTGTGTCCATCAGTTACTTGGGGTGGAGGCCCTAAGAGGTGGAGTGTCTCCCTGTGGGGACCTCTGGCAAATGCCCAGGTGCTCTCCAACACTTGCTAGGATGTGCACCTCAGGGCTGGAAACAGACTTCCCTGCTCCAGCCTCAACTCCATGAACACTCCTGCTAAAGCTGCCGGTGGAAGACCAAGGCTCTTTTATGGATTACTGGGGATGCTGCTGCGGGGAGATCTTTGGAGATGAAGTGGCCTGTACTCTGAGGTGCCAGTTTGAATTCAGTTCAGGGCAAATACAGTCTCAGAACGACTTGGCCTCCCTCTGCAAGTCTCTCCAGAGTGGACTGTCCTGGTAACACTGTTGTCCCCACATGTATATCAGATTGACAGGCTGTGTGGCATTTTCCCAACTCCGTCCTGCTAACTGCTGACTACCACTGTGAGACAGGTTTGAGGAGTTATCCAGAGGCCTTGGTGGCCCTCTCTTGGCCACTTTGTGACAGCCCTGTGCTGGGTTTCTAGAAACCAGGCAGAGATAGATGAGGAAACCTGGTATGTGAGGGCCCACTCATCTTCCTAGGCCAAAGCTATATGTGGCTACAGTGGCTGTTTCCTGGGAACTTGCAGCTCTGTGGGAATTCAGCTTTAGCAAGGGTGTCAATGAGAGGTGGGGCTCAGGGACCCCTATAGCATCTTATCAAACCCACACAGCATGACTTTATTGAGTGGGAAAATGGGTGGGGAACAGCTATAGTGTACGCTTTATACCTAAATTGATTCCTAAGAACGTCACCAATTGATCAAATGGATATTAATTTCCCATAAGAAAAATTTTATATTTGAGGTATGTCTCCCAGGAAAGACTTGGATAAAATGCAACTCTAGCCCTGGCCAGTGTGGCTCAGTTGGTTGGAGCATCGCCTGTAACCGGAAGGCTGTGGGTCTGATTCCTGCCAGGGCACATGCCTAGGTTATGAGTTTGGTCCCAAGTCTGGGCGTGAACAGGAGGCAACCAATTGATGCTTCTCTCTCACATTGATGTTTCTCTCTCTCCCTTTCTCCCTCTCTAAAAAGCAATGAAAAAATGTTCTTGGTGAAGAAATAAACAAACAAACAAACCATAACTCTAATAACGCCAGGGGTCTGCTTGTATCTGAAATGAGCGCCCACTGATTCCTAGCACCATCTTCCTTCTTTGCCCCAGTGCTCCCGACCCCAGCAACTGGCTTCCCTTTCCTTTATCTTACAGACTCTGCTTACTTGTGACTTTGGTTTACTACTCTGAAGTCTCCGTTAGATGGTTCTTCTATCTCAGTACTTTTACTTATTGTTTTCTCTGTGTGTCTTTACATATTGACCTTCTACTACCACTACCAAATGTTCCCTCTCTCTCTCTCTCTCTTTCTCTCTCTCTCTCATCTAGATGCTCCTAGAACGTGAACCTCATTGGACCAGTTTGGTATCATCATTCCTCTTGACCATCTTTAGCTTTCAGCCAATTTAAGGTTTGCTGTTACCTGTTTTTAGGTTGGGTGCTTGTTCCTGATTTAATCACTATTGATCCAAATAGTGGAACTCATTGGAGTGACTTTTGCTGACCTAATCCCTTAGAAGGGTGTTGTAGGAATGGCAGGCTTTCTAGTGACCAATAAACTAATTCCCCCCTACAGTGGGCTGACTTGAAACCTTATTAACACACTTTTTGCACAGTGCACACTTTGCTGGAAATTGATGTAATCAAATTGCCCTTAGCAAGGATCGTTACATGAGACAATGGTGAAGACAGGCGTAGTTTACTGGGACTGGAATAAATTAATAGAGCAGAGCACGTGAAACATGGGATACTGGAGAAGGGCTGGCAGTTAAATCATATATGTAACCCAACTATTCTGGTTATCTATTGCTACCTAACAAACCATCTCAAAAGTCAGTGACATCAAGAAACAACCATTTTATGATACAGATTCTGTGGGGCAGAAATTTGATAGGACACGGTGGATGGCTTGTGTCTGTTCTCCAGTATCTGGGGCTTCATCTGGGACTGACTGGAACAGCTGGGGACAGAAATCATCCAGAGAGTTCTTCAGGCAAATGACTGGTGCCTGGTCTGGGGAGACCGAAGGGATGGGCTCAGCTGGGGCTTCCAACCAGAGCACCTACACGTGGCCTTTCTGCATGGCTCGGATTCCAAGGGGAAGCCAGTGAACAAAGCAGAAGGCTCATGACCTTGTACAATCTAAACTTGGAGGTCAGATAACATCACTTCCACCATGCTCCATTGGTTGAGGCAGGCACAAGCCCACCCAGATTCATGGGCAGGGGACATAAACTTCACTTCTCAATGGGAGAAATGGGAAGGAATTTGTGGCCTTGTCTTAACAAGGTCAAACCAAGGATCAATTTCCTCTTTCCCTTAAGGATTGCCTCCTCTGGTATGCTTGGGAAAAGGACGTTATCTCTACTTAGCTCCCAAATTGTCCTCTAACAACCAGCTGCTCCTCCACAAAGTGTGTCTTTTCCAGGGCCCCTGAAGGTCACTACTCTCCTTGCTGAGGATCTTGGCAGTTCAGTAATGGATTGTGGTTTCAATGTTGCAGTTCTGCTGTCTCCTAATAGGGCTCTGTGGAGAGGGCAGAAAACATAGGTTAGGCCTCATTTCTCACTTTCCTTGACATAGTTCACATTGGTGTGGATTTATCAGACTTTGTGAAAGACTGAGAGAACCAGAAGGAATAATAACGTGCAAAGAAATGTATTTAAAACTACATCATGGCCATGAGGCTGCCCAGATTACAAATGAAGAGTCGCTGAGTTGTTAACAGGGAGTGGATCACTAGTTGATCACCTAGACGAGTGCTGGGTAAAAGACACAAATATGAATGGAATGATTGGGTTGAATGATTATATGATTGAGTTGCTATTTGAATACATGAATGCAAAGATGGGAGGTGTGTAAGAAATAATTAAAAGAAATGTCATGGCTTAAATCACTGCTTATTAAAAACATGTGTATCTTATTTGCTGCACACAAGTATTATCATGAATATCACATTGCTTTTTTTATATAACATATTTGGCTTATGACTTACATGACTTGCAATTTGTAACTATGACACTGAGCCTTCATCTTTAGGGTGGATAACAGTTAAAGTCCTATACGATAATACAAAAAATAGTATTAAACTTCCTGATTGGCCTTTAAAAGTCCCAATTTCTATTTATATTTCTACCCACATGGGTGCAAATCTCTGCTGTCCACATGGGCCATAGCAGTGGTCCTGGGGGCGGCTCCAGAGTTGACAACTGCTGCTCTCCCCTGGGTCGATGGCATTTCTGCTAATGAATTCCCTGCTGAGTCCACAGCCACTCCTAAGGCCCTTCTCTCCTCCCCATCTCCACCCTGGAGAATGGAAAAGCTAAATGCTTGCTTTCTCAGCCTCCCTCAAAGCTGGGGTTTGTCATGAGACAGAGTTGGAGAGGATGAGATGCAAGCAGAAGACCTTCTGTTCAGTTATTAACATTAGCGATAAAAGGGACAGATGTTGCTAATGTCATCATCTGCTATTTTTCATGCCTTGAATTTGAATGTAATGGGTGGAGGTACAGCAAACATCTTGCAATAATGGAACAATAAGCTGATGCTCTAAGATAAAAGAGCCTGGGTTCCTGTGAACATAGTGACTAGCTCTGGACATTGCCTAATGTAGGATTACTTGTTATGTGAGTAAAGTGAATCCCTGCTTGTTTAAACTTTTGTTTGCCGAGCTTGCTATTCATTGCAGCCCAAAGCATGCCTCACTGATAAAGCTAAAATAGGCTATTTTTCTCTTAATCTAATTTTTAATCTAATATTTCATCTAATATTTGCCTCTTCATCTAAATATAAGTATACCCTTAATCTAAATATGAATCTAATCTTAATATAAATATAAATACTTGATGAAGGGTCCCAGATTTAAGGAGTGACAGCCTTTTCTGTTTGCACGTGTCGTTTTTGTGATGAGACCACAAATAGCAATTTATGAAAATGCTACTTCACATATTTATAAATCTAAGGGTGACTTGGCCCTTCCATCTTATTTCATGACAAATAAACCCATGCTATGTGTCTCAGATTTTATCACATAAGAAGCTTTTAAGAATGTGACTCATTGTTCAGAAAAGTAGAAACATCCCCTTTCCTACCTTCTAGTTGGTCTAAGACCCAGACACTGTCCCCCAGTTAATGTCAAAACTATTTTGAAATTAACTAATTAATAACATAATATATCAGCAAGCAATGTTAAATGTTCAGGCTTCTTTACTGTGATTATGTATCTATAACAAATGAGATGGGTAGAAAAATAAGTCTTTGGCTCATCATCCAACTTTAAATGAAATTGTTTAGACTATGATTATTACATGCTAAGTGAAATTGCAGAAATACTTCCAAATTCACTTTATGCAAAGCCTCCAAAATGCTTAGTTCTTTTCATCTCTAGGAATTAGGGGAGCCTAAAGCTTTGACTAAAACCACGAAGTGAGCCCTTCCACCTCTGTCTCTCTTCTTTCTCCTTGCCTTTTCCCTCCGAGCCCAATGTTAATAGGTTGCACATGCTGTTAACTGAACCTCTATTCCTCCCCAAAGTCAACACTGCCAAGACGCCCTGACTTTCGGCGTGTCTCCCCAGTTCCTGGCTTGAGTTTCATGTGATCTGAAGCACTCTCACATGAAACCAGGAAGACTGCAGTGCAGCACTGTGGAAAATGTGAAACATCAGGCATACAATGTATTTTTCAAATCTGGACTCTGTAACTGAAACTTGGCTTGTTTGCTGTCTGGCTGATAAGGATGGATGAGAGATGAAGACTTTGCTTTGCTGTCTCCCCAGCAGAATCTGAGCATTGATCTTAAAAGGGACATTGCGAATGAAAGGGGAAGTCTTTTGTTTTCCACCCATTTGTAATCATTGCTAAAGTTTGAGCTGCCTGCACATCTAGATGGACCAGGAGCTGGATATGGAGAGGAGGCAGGCACAGAGTGACCAGATCTCAGGCTCCAAAGGTCAAGCCCCTGGGAAAAGCACTGACTGCATTCTATCTGTGGCAGGGAAATATGTCTGTCTGCGGGGGCTGCCCCCTGGAGAGGCAAGGGGAGCTCCGGCTGAAAAATGGCCTTATCTGTCTTGGGCAGGCCTACTGTTTCTAGGCACTCACAGCTGGGGTTTTTTTTTTTGTTCTTTTTTTTTTTGGTCAAAAAAATTTCTTGCTTTTGACCTTTCAAAATGGGTAGGATTGTGCAGAGTATTTTCATTAGTTTGTGGTGTGTCTGCTTTGCCTCTGCAGAGGCAAGATGTCATATCTGTCTTGTCTGTTCAGGGTTTTATAGTCTCTTATTGATTACTCTTCACAGACCCCATGGGTGAACCGGGGTCTATAAGCATGAACTGGCAAGCTCATGCTTTATTTCACTCACCTAAGTGCATTGGGTTTCTTTTCATCTAACAGTCTTTCCGTTGTATAGTGTGGCGGTGGCTGTTTTTTCCCAAATATGTTTTGGTGGCCCACTCATATTTAATGATATTATGAAAGTCACTGCTTTTGACTATGGCCCTTAAAAAGAAATACAATTAACATCACAACCTGGAATATCTTTGAAACCTTTTTACACACACTGTACTCCAATAGTTTCTGCTTTACTCTGTTTTATTTTTGAAAAGGTGGTCATGACCACTAAATTTATTTCATGACTCACTAAGAGTTGCAACTGCAGTTTTAAAAACATTGAGATAGCATAACTAATTTCAAAGGACACATAGGAATTTTGAATGAGAAGATGCTTTTACACACCTGAAAGTCATGGTATAAAACTGAATTCATTGGTGTTAAAAATTACCCATCGTATTTGTGATAGACAGTCCTCTAAGATGGTCCCCAATTATTCCTTCCTCCTGGCATCCACACCCTTGCCTGGTCCCTTCCTCTTGAATATAGATTGGGCCCACTGACTTGCTACTAATTAATGGAATACAGGTAAAGTGACAGGACACCCTCTCTGCGATTAGTGTAGAAGACTGTGACTCCCATCCTGCTCACGTGCACTCTCTTGCTGGTGCTCTGTTTCTCGATCATCTCATGAGCTTCCTCTATTCACTCAAGCTAGAGAGGCCCAGGTGGCAAGGAACAGAGGTGGCTTCTGACCAACTGTGGGCCATTCCCGAGTTGAGCTCTCACATGAGACCATAGTCCCAACCAACACCACAATTGCAATCTTATGTGAGACCCGGGCCAGAGAATCCAGCTAAACCTTGCCTGGACTCCTGGCCTACAGGAATAAAAATAACCATGACTGGTTGCTTTAAGCAGCTAAGTTTGGCGGGGCAACATATCATGTAGCAGTGGATAACTAATACACTACCTGTTAGCGAAACTTAAGATTGGACTTTGAACTCTTGGCTTTGAGATAGTGTCCCTTTGCATTCATGTACACAATGAAAAAGACATTTGGGTAGCTGTCTTTGCTTGGCTACATAGTACTAGTTTAGTCACTGACAAAGAAGCTTTTGAAATTTTCTTCCAAAAGTCAATGACTAAAGATTCCTTCAGCACAAAGAAGATGGAAAACTTAAGCATTATTTGTAATTTTAGTGTTAAGCACTAATTTATTACAGGATCACCCCAGTTGAGAATATTTAGAGAAAGACAATATGAATTGCTTGATTTGACAAACAGGGGTTTTCTGAGCAACAGAGGATTAAGACATTTATGAATAACGCAATGGTCTGGAGTTGCGTCATGTGTAGCCTTCCAAAGGCTAGAGATGCCACAGCCCTCAGTCCTTGGACCTCTTCTCTTTCCTACCTGCATTCACCACCTGAGTGATTTCAGCCAGTCTCATGGGTCTAAAATATCATCCAAAGGCTGATAAAAACCTAAAAATATGTCTCAAGTCTGGACTTTTCCCTTGAATTCCAGATTTGCCTCTCCAACTGCTTACTCAACATATTGATTTGGATGTCTCAAAAGTTATCTCAAACTTAACAAATCAGTCTTCCAATCCTCACTCCCTTCCCACTCTGTTTCCTGTCTTAGAAAATGACAATTCCATTCTTTGGTGCTCAAGCCAAAAAATCTTGGAGTTATTCTTGACTCCTGCCTTTTCTTTCACAACCGACATCTAATCTATTAGCACATATCATTAATTCTTCCTTTAAAATAATTCAGGACCTGGCTGCCTCTCAGACCACTGGTCCACATCTTTAACATCTTTGCTAACTGGTCTCCCCACTTCTGCCTTTGCCTTCATACCGCCCATTCTTAACACAGCATCCCGGGGGTCTAATGAAAGTGAAAGTTAGATCCTGTCACCTCTGCTCACAAGGCTGCAATGGCTCTGTCTCACCTGGATGAGAAGCCCAAACCCTGCCCTACGCCCTGGGTAGCTTAGTTGGTTAGAGCATCGTCTTGATACGCCAAGGTTGCAGGTTTGATCCCTGGTTGGGGCACATATAAGAATCAACCAATGAATGCATAAATAAATAGAATAACAAATTGATGTTTCTCTCTTGCTATTTCTTCCTCTCTCTCTCGCTCTCAAAAAAAAAAAAAATGCCCAAGTCCTTACAAAGGGCCCATGAAGCCCTGTTTAAGCTGTCCCTCCTTCCACTCTGACCTTTGCTGCTCGCTCTCTGCCCTCTCCCTCACCCAGCCTTGCTGGCCTCTTCTTTGCAGGTTTCCATCGCTGCTGAGAGTACTTTTTTCTTCAAATATCCACATGGATCACTCCTTCAGTTCGAGTCTTTGCTGAAATACTATAGAGCTTCCTTAATCACCTTATTATAGATTGCAGTCCCTTGTCCCTTGCTCCCAGAACTCTCTACCATTGTATTTTTCTCCATATCACTTCCATAGCATACACTGCACACTGAAACACCATACACACCATCCATTTATTGTCTGTTTCTCAGCACTGCAGCATGGACTCCACAAGGGCCGGCATCGTTGTCTGTAATCTCAGGGCCTAAAACAGCATTTGGTTCTGACTGGACATTGCTAGCTATTTGCTACATGAGTGGATGAAGCCCTTCCCTCGCCAGCCTTCCTTTGCTTTTCCAGCCACATTACTGGTATTCACCTGACAGTCCCCGAGCACTGAAAGCTCAAGAGAAGCCAGCATAGAGACTGGTCATGGAAAATAATTGCACGTTTTGTCTTCAATTGCAAATCACAATTGTAGGATCTGATTTCCTTTAGGCATGGTCCTATTGGTTTCATCTTTTGCCTTATATGCCGGTGATAATTTAAGCAACTGCAGGAAAGTAAAGCTTCTAAGTCTCAATGGTCTTCCAGAACTGGAAGAATATTAATTTCAACAAAGAACTAGGTTATGATTAATAAGAACAATATTTCTGTATGCAGGAGGCATGAACACACATGTTAGAAGGGAGTTAGTTAAAATAGGGAATAATAAACCTTTGAGAACCAGGTTTTAGAAACTTTTTTAAACCTGACTCATCTTTAGACTTTGAAAAATCTCAAGACACCCTGTCATTAGCATGTAGTGACTGACTTAAAATATGTATGTGCTTTTTTTCCCTAGACAGGACTGTTTATAAATAATACTAGAATAAGTTAATATCAAAAGACCTGCCCAAATAATGGAAAGGAATGCTACAGAGTGAAGCCAGCAGCCATGGACACTGCAGCCTGCATTCTTTTCTGAAAGCATCATGCTTTCGGGGAGGAACAAAGGCCCGCTTGCTGAACTGGAGATGGGGTGGCAATCAGAACTTTGAATTTCTTGGCATTCACTAGTTTGAGGCTTAACCTTCTGAATACTTGAGTGTAATTACATGTGGTTTCTTAAAAGAACCTCAAACAAAGCAAATCATTTAAGGAATGTCTTAAAAGACAAATCATTTAGAGGAACTATGCTTTAGTCCCTCCAGGCCTGAATCTACCTTTAAAGAGATTTCTCATGAATTGCTGGAATTTTCAATAGCACAAAAGACAATAATCCTATGAACTCAAATTTCTCCTGACTCATGGTATCCAAAATACCCAAAATGCTCTTTCTCAATAATTCTCTTAAATGCATAATTTCAAAGCAAAAATTAGCTTTGGAAAGATGCAACCATGTTAGCACAGGTAGCTAGATATTAATAAAGGAAGGGAGCAAAGGAAATCAGCCATTACGAAGCCTAAGAAACTGGGAAGCTGAATCCAACACTGGGCCTGCTTCACTAGGAAGCTACGGCTTCACACACTCCCCAGGAAACCACTGATCCCTTCCCCACAAATTACCAAAGGGAGGGATAGAACAATAAAGAGAAATTCCTCTGCTGGGCGCATGCCTACTAGAAATCAAAATGGTGCCGGGGGCGGTGCTTCTCCTATGAGGCCTGAGCAGTAGGCACTAAGATGGCAACCATAAGGGGCGGAGTCTAGCCTGGGAAGAGGATCAGATTGAGTATGGAACACAGAACCCAGGAAATCTAGGAAATGGGTCGGTTAGGGGGAGGAACCAGCAGAAGCTCATGAAAGACTGGTAAATTGATTGCTTGGTTTGAAAGGGCACCTGGTACTTCCCAAGCTAGAGATAATATAATCCCAGCTTAACAAAGAGCTTTCCCTCTCTCTCCCTAACCTACACTGGTCCTGATGGCTCACATGTTTTCTCTCCACAGCAGCCTTGTGGCCCTAGCAGCTGCCCGAGACCCACGGCAGGCCACACAGGCCTGGGCACAGTGCCGGCAGGAACACAGCCAGGAATACAGGCTAAGCTCCCTGGGTGAGGACGGAGACATGGACTAAACCAATGGGCAAAGAATCTGGACACCGGCCCTATTTCTGGGCCTGATGAAGACAAGACTGAACTTCTTTCACTGCAGGGCAGAGCTGAATCCAGGACAGTCCTTTGTGTTTTCTCCAGGTTCTTCAATAAACCTCACCACTAAGCCTTAGTCTCCCATATGTGGGTCCCGGGAACACTTTCTTTGTGTCTCCACCAAAAGACCCCATTTCAACTCGCAACAGCCAGACCCCGCTTTCCATGGGGCCTAAAAGAAAGCAATGGGGCCCAATGGGCACAGAGTGGTGATGCTTTAATAAAGGGACGTACATAACAGTACAGTATTTCATTTATGCACTCACACTTGGAAAGGCGCTAATTTGATGTTTAGAACTGTATAGATTTTCTTTTCTGACCTGTGCCTCATTCTTAATATTAATATCGAATATTTACTGAGCACTTTCTATGTGTGAGACAAAGTGCTTTACGTGGATTACTTCGGTAATTCTTCCAGCAGCTTCTATAAGACAGAGACCATTATCATTCCTATTTCACATGAGTAAATGGGGTGGGGTAGTAAGGTTAAGCGATTTGCCCAAGTTATTTTACTGTGTAAATTATGGAAGCAGTCCATATGCTAGTCTATGTGACTGGAGTCCCCGCTCTCAAATACCCAGCTGCTTGAGTCCCGATAAGCCCCATTCAGCCCGCTACCCTCCCCTGTCATCCCAGATAATTGCATTGAGTTACTAATGGCACTTCTGTAGCCCCCTCCCTCCCAGGAGGATCTGGATGGAGACAATTCCATGAGGTTCTGCTTTTTGGAAATAGTCTGTGGCCTGTTTCCCAGTGAATTTGTTAGCCTACACCTTTAACCCATTGACACAGAATGTACAGAATGGACTTGTCCCTCCTTCAGTGGCCTGCAGATGGCTTTAATAAGTGGGGGTGGAGCCAACACTTGTCAGAGGCCTATCTGGTTTTGGAATAGTATTTCCAAGGATGAGATTAGATCCTGAAGGATTTATTCTAATGCTTTGCATTCCCAAAGCATGGTCTTGTGGTTTCTTATCTCTTTCAGCTTCCCCAGAGGTCATTCCTTTTCCACTCTGTTTGTGGCCCAAAAGGGTTATTAACTGACTCTGGGGCTTAGAATAGAAGTGCAAGCCCAGGTGGGTGAGGGCTGGCTGGTTTCCTGACAGGATGTCCCAAGGCATTGGCTATGGCTCCATTTATGACCCATATTCACCCGCAGGGGAGACATCAGTGCTTGAAAGCCTACAAATGTGAGTGCAGGTGGGTGTGTGGATGTTTGGGTGGGAGGGGGTGGCCCTGATGTGCACCATAGTTGTCAAACCCACAGCTGTTAAGGGACAAAGAATTCATAAAGTGTAGGCATATACACAAATCTAAAGCTATGCGCCAGATACTGTGTAAAGTGACGGGGATCCAACTGTAAGCAGAACAGACACAGGTCCTGGCTTCCTGGGGTTTCCAGTTTACTAAGGGAAATAAACAGAAAAGGAAAACTATACCTGTGGTTCGTGCTCTGAAAGGAAGACACCCAGTGTGATAAAAGCATAAATAAGGGAACTGAACCTAGTCGGGGAGGTCAGGGCAGGTTTCTTGAAGAACTGGAGGCTTGAGCTGAGATCTGAAGGAAGAGAAGACATGAAGCAGACAGAGGGAAATGAAATGTTTCTGGGCCAGACTCCAAAGCCTATAAGGGCCACGCGGCAGGACAGACTGTGGCATGAACCTCTCTCACTACAGGGAAGTAGGAGTAGAGGAAAAAGTGGCTTTCTGACTCCCATGGCGCCCTCTTGGCCCACACCCTCTCCAGAGCCGTCATTTATATGGTTTTTCTCTCCCCTCTGAAGTTGTGGCCACTGGTAGTTAAGAGCAGCCAACGGGAGCCCAACAATTTAGCAAAATCAATTTTGTCTCCTTCAGAATTAGCTACTGGAAGAGTCAGTCCTTCACCCCCACGCTTACATAGTTTCTAATTATTCCTGAGCGTCGCCTCCAGCCAGCTATAGGAAATGATTCCTGTTTAAAGTCACGATCGGGTTGGAGAAACTCCTGGTGCAGAAGCAGCAGCCAGGCCCCAGTTTTCCCTCACTGGCCCTTCTAGCCTTCAACCCCACACGGATAGGACGGGCGCCTCTGGCAGCCTTCCGGAAAACAGGGGGCGGGGGGCCTCTGGGGAGGGACCTGGGGTGATAGGCAGCCTCTCTCCCTGTGACAGAGAGGGTCACCAGAGGTGCTCTTACGATCTTCTGTGGTCACTCCATGAGATAGGCTGCCTGGCACGGCAGCTACCAAAAAGCATTTCTCTTATCAAGAAAGTTTCAATCCAGCCCTCTCTCCTCATTGACAAGGTTACAGAAACTCAAGGATTAACGGCCTGGTTGACAAAAGCAGCCGAATTAGGTGCTTCTCGGGAACCCTTTTTGAGCATTTAATAGCCAATCTGGTTTAATTTCCCCTGATGGGGCTTAAAGGCAATTCAGAGGTAAAGGTTGTGATCCACAGCTGACTTGAGGCCCCTTTCACATTTGAGACAGTAATTGCTCATGTGCTCACTTACATCCCACATCAGAAGGAGGAAGGGCGTCTCTGAAGCAAGACTTAGGCCCTGAGCTGAATGACCAAGCCCGCCCCAAGCCCATCATCTTTGTCCTTGTTCTCTCTTAGCTAGAGTGGCCACACTTCAAGCAGAGCCAGCTGTTGTGACGGCAAACTACGGGGGGCATTAACCCAGCTGGCTGGGGCAGCCCCCAGCAGGGGCATGGGAAATGACAGAGACATGCCACATTCCTCACTTTCCAGAAGAGAAGGGTAAAACAAACAAAAAAGCAACCTGCCACTGATGTCATAAGAGAACCACATGCAAAAACATCGACATCAAAGATGACGCAGTGTCCTGTTTATTCTCAAGATGGGAAGGAAAAGCATCGTCTCTGTATCCATCTCTGTATGGAAAATCTTGTGATTTGTGACCCGCCCCCTCAGTCCACCCATACTGGAACCGTGGTGCTGGGACAGGAGGATGGCCCCCAGCCCTACCAGCTGGGGTGGCATCTCCTCTCAGGTCCCCAGAGAGGACTGCACACCTTCGGCCTTGGGAGATGCCCTGGCCCCAGGCTTAAACTCTCTGACACTCACTTCTACCGTCCTGCTGAAGGGACCAAAGTTTTGCCACTGGTGGCTCCCTCTTTGGGAAACTTTGACCCCTCTCCCTTTCCTGCCCAGGAGATTCCGAGAAACCTGCTTTTGGAAGGAGATCTTAGGATGTTCGCCTTGGCCTAATTTGAGTTCAGGATGGTAAGTAATAGGCTTGAGACAGGGGCCTTTCACCTAGATACCACTGCGTCCTGCTGTTTCTGAGCTGCAAAATTTGCCTTTGTGTGTTCCGCTCTTCCTCGACTACCTGTAAATCGCCCGTTTTCACTTCTGAAATTTAATACCCTGTTTCTCCCTTTTTCCTTTGTCCAAAAATGTCTTATACACCCGGTGTTGCCTCACCATCTTTGGAATTTTCATGAGTTATCATGCCTATGTGAATTCTCCATGTGCGTGTATTAAACTTTGATTTTCTCCTGTTAAACTATCTTTGTTTATTAGCCCAGCCCCGAACAACTTAGAAGGTGGGAAGAAAAATATTCATTTTTTTTTTTATCCCCCACACTCCTTTCTGGCAAAAAACCGTGAGCCTCTCTTGTACAACAAATTCCACATCCTCCCTTTCACCCCAAGACCTGCCTTTGACGGCAGCCTCTGCAGGTTTCCTGATTCCAGCGGTACCAGGACGTGACCAAGGGACACTCCCCTGGATGCCTCGGGCCCTCAGATTCTCCCCCAGCTGGGCGGGGTTCCTTCAGTTCACAAGGCTTCTCCATCGGTGAGGGCATCTGGGCAAGGGCTGTGCTCAGGGGCTGAGAAACAATCTTCCTGGGTTGCTACTTCACTGCCTGAGGTGAGGATGTATTGCATTGGCTTTCAACCCAGGCTGCACGTTAGAGTTGCCTGGGGAACATTTAAAAGCTACCATTGCCTGAGCCCCAGCTCGGCCCTTTGGGATCAGAATATCTGGAGCTACAAGTGCGAAAGGGAATCTTAAATGCTCTCCAGGTAAATCTCCTGTGCAGCGAGTGTTGAGAACCAATGATTTACTCTCCCCTAGTCCACACCCTCTTCCCTGAATCTGTTAGGACACAGGGACTGATCTTACTCATCTACTCTCTAGCTTCAGGTGATAAAATAAGTAATAAATTTACCAGCGTGAATCCCAGCCAGGAGAGAGAGAGAGGTGGGAGGGGAGAAAGAGTTATGCTCCCATAAGTTCAACCATCCCTGACTTGGCCAGACTTTCCTAAGAGACACCGCTCCTATAGGCAGTTTCTTTTATCCTGTAAATAGCCAACGTTTAAGGGGGCATTCCAAGCTCATGCCTTTAGTTCTTCCTATAAAACCTATGGAAATCAAGGCTTCTTAAAAGAAAAGTGCCACCTCATTTGACTGGCTTCTTACCCATGACCGATCGAGCGTAGCAGGTGCTTACTGGTTCAAGTACTGGGGCCTGATCTGCTGTTTGTGAGATGGCCGCAGGCTCCTGCAACCTCTGGCACACTGGCTCCCCTGCTCACACAACAGGCTCCCAGGGGACATCCAGTCCAGCCCAAGAGGGAGGCAGGAACTGCCCCTGGAGGTTCTTGCCCTCATTTACGGGAGTGTCTCTAGCTCACAGGGTAGCAGTAGGTCCATGTTTTAAATGGTATGACAGGTACAGTGAGAAATCAATCTATTTAGATAATGGAAAACATCAAATTGGCCAAACTCAGACTTGCTCTAACTCTTAGGCAGCCACAGATAACATCAGAGAAATGTTGCTTTTTCTTTTCTTTTTCTTTTTTCTGTTTTTGTCCCCCTCCCAACTCCAATCTCTTTGCTGAGACATTTGTTCACAAAAAGTAAGATTGGATTGTATTTCAGATAAAGAAATTAGATTTGGGTTTGGTTGTAGAAGTCCCTTCGAATCTTCTGAAGGAACCCAGTTTATTTGGCCACGTATTTTCAGGGTGAGCTTCTGTAACAGCACAGCAAACCTCACCTTGAATTTTGTCATCTGCTCATTCCGTGGACAGCCTGCTTCTGAGAGAGCGGGACATTTTCGTGCTGTAGCAGAGCTGGTGCCAGGTCACAGCTATTATGGGCAAACATCAGTTTCCAAGTCTACCACTGTGGGGTAAATGGTACATGGTCTAAAATAACAGCAAGGCGCCGGCTCTGTCCCTTGGGTGGGGACACACACGTGGGTCCTGTGCAGCACTGAGAAGCAGGCGCTGCCTGATGGGTTTGACACTAGAAATGCCTGCCAGCTAATGTGCTGGAATTGCTGCCGGCAGTTCATTTGGGCCGGAGGCCAATGCACCCACTTCTGGTGAGTGTTCTCACTCAAAACTTTTTCAGAAAGGACCAGCTTCAGAACTAAAAAATAGGGCATGGGCTCCTTTGCTGCCATAACAAAGTACCACAGCCTGGGTGGCTTAAACAGCAGAAAAGTACTGTCTCGCAGTTCTGGAGTCCAGAAGTCCAAGATCTGTCGGCCAGGTTGGCTCCTTCTGAGGGCTGTGAGGGAAGGATCCGTGTCAGGCCCCCTCCTTGGCTTGTAGACGGCCATCTTCTTTCCTCTGTGGGTGTCTGTCTCCGTGTCCAAATTTCCTCTTTTTATAAGGACACCAGTTGTATTGGATTAGGTCCCACCCTCATAATCTCATTTTAATTTAATTACCTCTTTAAAGATTATCTTCAATGGGGTCATATTTTGAGGTACAGAGGGTTAAGGCTACAACGTAGCTTTCTGCGGGTACTCAACCCATAATAGGCCATAACTAAATTGGAGTCTAATAATAAAAGCTAGCATTTATTAAGCATTTATGCTTCGAATTTAGCATTGCTCCAAGTACTTTACATTGATTAATTAATTAATCAAATCCCCACAACCCTGTGAAATTAGTACTGATATTATCCACATTTTAGAACTGAGGAAATCAAGTCATGGCAAGGTTATTCGCCCAAGGTCACACTGCTTGTAAGAGCAGAGCCAGAACTCAAAACGGAGCAAATTCTGCCACCTGTTCCCATACCGCCTGGTTATTTGATGTTTGTGGCAGCCAGGGGGACCATGCCTCACAGACCTCACGCCACCGGGAAAGGAGAACGTGACTGACCACGGCCCCTGCCGCTGCGCTCAGAGATCCACCCCCAGGTCTACAGAGGAGGCCGCGCCTCTCCCTGGAGACCCCCCACAGGTGCGTGAGCACAGATAGCGGTTCTAAGGCAGTTTGTTCCCTGGAGTGCTGGGACTACTGTGACAGCTGGTTTTTGGCTTTGGGCTCCCCAACAGCCTTAAACAGCCTTACCCAGCCTTCCTCACACTGTAGAGCAGTGTGAGGTGCTTCCACCTGCTCTGCCTGCCCTCACGGTCAGTCTGCGGATGACACACTCCCCGCTTTCACCAGCTCCCGCCTCATTTTCTTGCACAGGTGTTTCTCCTAATAAATCCTTACGTGTTTAATCATGTCATGATGTCTACATCTTGGAGGTCCTGTTCTAACACAGTATTCTAATTCCGAAGTTTCAGAAGATGTATAGGTTTAATTCTGATTTTAATTGCGTTAGTTCATTAAAGTTTTAAAAATCGTGGCACTAAAAGCAACACTATTTTTTCACTAAGTATGGTTAGCAATGCTGTAAGATGCATTTTTGTTTAGGGCTCAGGAAATTCATGGAGTTTATGCCGGTTTCAAGGCTGTTTCTTTTTGTTCTTGCTCAAACTTGCAGGGGTCCCTGAGCCCGGCACACAGCAGGCCCTCAGCAACAGACTGGCGGACAGACTGACAGATGGACGGACTGCAGGGATAGAAGACGCTTTCTCCCCTGATATTCTTTAAAATGAGCGTGGCTGGACGAGGGACGGGGTAATCTGAGTGGGGAGGAGGGAGGAGAAAGCAGACCGGGTTGATGATGAGCCTGGGCACGCGCCCCCTGCAGGAGAGCTGAGCACTGCGGTATTGCGTCTGGCTCTGCACGTGGAGAGCTGGGAGAGGCTCTCATGGGATTCAGAAGGAGATCAGTTATGTCTCAGAGGCCGGAATACTGGCCTGGAGTAACTTTTAAGCCTCGGGGCTTATATCAATAAAATAAACAGCAAATTACCTCTTTCCTCTTTTCCTCACCAGTCAAACCAACCACCTTGGCATTAACCCCCTCATATTCTAGGTCAGGGCCTCTGGTCCTAGGCTCAGGTCCACTGTTAATTAGCTGTCTAGAGGATGTCTTTCCTAGGTGAACTAAATTCCAACATGAGAGGTTGAGACGAATGATCTCTAGACTCTTTCGCTGTGCTAATACTCTCTGAAATACCCAACCTATCACGAAAATGATAGACCCAGATAAATTCACAGGGTGTCAGGACAGGATAGAGAATGTCTTTCGGCAATATACAATTTCTGCTATGTCCTAACCCAGAAACACACACACACACACACACACACACGCACAATGCTCCTTCCCCCTGCTCTGGGACATTTTGTTCAGAGGATGGTGTCTTTAACCAAGACAGGGGAAAGAATATCCACTTCTTTACAAGCTTCATGACTCTCGCTTCACAGGTTGGTTGTGCTAACCCAGGGGCATACTGCAAGTATTGTTTTTTTTTAATTTTAGGAGGAATAGCTTGTCCAGAGGTATATCCAAATCTCCAAAATAAAGTGCTCTGTTATAATGGTGTCCCGTTGAATCTTCCCTCCATGGTTAAAAAATATCACTAGTAGTGACTTTTTTCAGTTCAGGAGACCATCTCAAAAAAAAATTTAAAGCAGGGCATGAAGCTGATGGAAACTGGCTCCCTGACCAGCATGAACACATGTGAGGCAGCTTTGATGTGACTGATGGGATAGTGTTTGCTGATAGGGCCTGCTAATAATCCAGCGAGATGATGTCATTCTTGGCAGGATCCAGAAAGAGCAACAAGAGGCCAACAGCTCTCTTTGGCTGATAAAGCCCCTTTAGGGTTCCTTGCCTTTGCTGTTGCTGAGCAGATGAGATTGGAAAGTTCTGTGAGCCCAGCAGAGCCGTCCTACCTCCCAGGGATGAAAGCTTTGTCAAGAAACTTTGGGTCACTAACTGGTTTACATAAATTCCTTAGAAAGGTTTACACTGCCTTTGAAACTACTCCCTGGAATGGAGATTTATAATAGAACTAGAAGAGAATTAATTCCTGGGGAGGAGATAGGCTTTTTTTGTGCCAGAATTGCTTCAGCCCACAAGCAGAGACTGAAACTCTTCTAAGCCTGTGAGTGTCCCCTGATTTTGGGTGGCCAAGGAAAGGGTGGCACAGGGCTCAAGGGGACAAAGAGGGAACTTCATGGTACCTTTGGTCCTAGAATTATAAAATAAATTTTAACTCTGTGCTCTATAATATAATGGACCTTTCTTTTCCTTTTAACTTGGATTTTGCTTAAGCCAAGGACCCAGGGGCTCTTCATGTTTACAAGTAGAGACTGAGGGGTGGTTTTTGCCCAGCACAGCCTGGTTCTGGGAGCATGTGCCACAGAGTCAGCAGACCTCTCCCCGAATGGTCCATCATCTCCTCCATGCCTGCCCCTCGGACTCTGGCCCTTTGAGGCAGATGCTGCTCCTCATATAAGAACCCATAGAGCCTCATCTGTGCTTGCTGGGGAAGCCCTGAGAAAATTCACATCCTTGAGGAAAAGCATTCACTGCAGAAATGTAGGACCTAGACTGCAAGTAACTGGGTGAAAGCTGGATAGTTGGCCATGATGTTGCAAAGTTATTGGACTATCTTCAAGGGGGTGGTAGTTTCTACGTTAGCTCAAAAAAGTGCATTATTTACCAAACTGCCTGGGAACGCAGACCATTTGTACAATGGTAAAACATTCATTTTAGAATCCTTGCAGAATTAGCGGCTTCTATATGGCTGTGGCATTCTTGATTATTCTGCAGAAATTTTGTAAATAAGTGTATTTCTTGGTTTACAAAATAGATGCTGTCTAACAGGCTTGGAAATAGAGCAAATGTTGGTAAAGCAGATGATATTTTCCAGTTGACTTTTATGATAATCAGAGCTCTGTTGCCATGGAAAAAATCCATCAGTATGCTGCTGAGTTAAAAACATTTGGGAAGGAGGCTGATGGTTATTTCCAATTCCGTAGAGAGGAACATTCATCCATTCCACAGATCCTAATGAAAAGACTACTATGTGCCCCCCAGTGTTCTAGGGCAAGGTATCTGGCAGTGGGCAAAACAGACACAAATCTCTACTCTGACAGAGCACACATTCTGGGAGGGGGAGGCAGGCAACAACAAGAACAACAAAAATGATAAAATACAGAGCATGTCAAATGATGATAACTGGGGAAAACTAAAGCAGAGAAGGGGGAGAGGGCCAGCTGAGGTGGAGGTGGAAATGGATGGGAAAGGCTTCTCTGAGAAGGTGACATTCAAAGGAGGACCAGAGGAAGAGAGGAGGGAGTGAACCCTGTGGATTCTGGGGGTGAATAATCCAGGAAAATATAACAGCAAGTGCAGAAACCCTGAGACAGAGACCGTGGTGGTTGAGAAACAGTATGAAGACCAATGGGGCTGGAGCGTGGTGAGCAATAACGAGAGCGGTGGGGAAGGGGTTGGGGCAGCCAGACGCCAGGGTGCGTAGGCCTCGTAGGGTTAGCCACCGTCTGCTTCCCTGTCCCTTCCTCAAAGCATCTCTCTGCTACTGCCCCTTCCCTTGGCACAAACATCCATAAGCCGCCACCCTGGAGGCCCAGCTCTTCCTGTAGGCCATTGCTAACTTCTCTGGCCACAGCCACTGCCGAAGTCCCTTCCTGATCGTGAGAGCGCTCTTCACTTCCCAGGTCTTCCCGAGCTCGTGCTGCCCTGCACTGTTTCCTGGGTAGGTCTTCACTTCCTAGCTTGCTCGGTCAGGGGAAGGCCACAGGCAGTCTTTTCCTTTATTTCCTACAATAGTCGGCACAGTGTTCAGCACCCAGTAATTGCAAGGAAAATACTTGTGACATAGAAACTCTGGCTCTACATTTAGAGCTTCAAGAACTTTCTTAGCTCTTTTGCCTTTTATCTGACTCTGGGAGAGAATGCTGTTTAAGAATTGTTTAATCTTGTCTGCTAATCAATTCTTATTTTAAGTACAATTTAATATAAGAAATATTTTAGCCCCAAATTCCAATGTTACACTTTCAAAGCTTGCTACATTTGCTCTACTTTATTTAGTTGTAATTAGAAAATGTTGCAAGTTTTTTTCAAATAATTATCAATTTTCTCTGCTTAAAATAAAATATAGATTTTTTTTTCTTTTTCTTTCTTTCTTTTAACCCTACAAGTGGCTTTCAAACCATAAAGAAAGAATGTTCTAAAGTTCTTGGATCCCGACTCTTAAGTTAGTCCAAAAGTGGGAAACTTTTCTCTGGGCAATTTTCCTGAAGGTGGGCCTCTCACCTTGTTCATCTAGCATTCGCCATTGTCCACAGACCACGGAAAGGCCCTCTAAGTGCCCCTCCATAAGCTACTATTATCACCCCACTTTATAGGAGAGACAGTAATAATTTGAGGCTGTCGTTTGTGCATGATCATACACATCATCAGTGGCAGATTTGAGACTAGAACCCTTTTCCTTTCTGACAAAGTAGTTTTGAGTTAGTGGTCAGATTCATTGCTAGCAACCAGCATTTTGGAATGCATCGTTGGAAATAAAACATTGTATCTACACAACATGGCTCTTTATTCTGCAGGCTGTAAATTTGTCACATAACTCTGAGGGGAAAAATGGGGTGGCTTCTTGGGTCCCTGTCTGGTGGAAGCAGAAAGATATGGGCCTTCTGAGCAGAGTGAGAGCGGGCAGCCTGGGTCAGAGCTGGTACCTGGAGAGACAGCAGCCGCCGTTACAGGCAAATACCTGGGACGGGGAGGCGACAGGGGCACTTGCTATTTTTCTGGAGGTCAAAGAACTTGCCACTTGCTTCTTTCCTGATCCCTATAATTTACACCTATTTGGATGAACTCTTCTAGATGGGAGGATAAAATCTGGATACAAATAAGGCATTTTGGTAGAGGCATAAGTGATTTCTGGTAATTGAGTATTAGGAGAACATGATACTCTCCAGTTAGGAGCCAGGAGGAGAGATGAGCAGGGAGAAATGTTCCAGAAACTCTTGCTTCTGGAGCAGCCTAGACCTGGCAATGCAACTCTGCAACCTTGTATTTCATGGCAGATGGTTAGGTGTGTTATCCTGGTATGGCTTTTCTTCTCTCCAAGGAATGGTGACTAGGAAACTGGGAGTTTACATTCAGCCTGCCACACCCAGCTCCCACTCTCTTGAACCAATGCCTCACCTTCGGCTGTATCCTTCTGGGTAGATGTCAAGGGAGCTACGGGGCTGGAGAGCTAGCTTCTAGCCCCGATTTTATGCTCTTTCCATGGCCTTGGGCAAGGTTTCTACTTTTCTCGTTTTCCATTTTGTAAAAGCTGGTTGCTTAGAAAAGGATGGCTAGGATCGTTCAGTTGACTACTCTGTGACTCCATGATGTTATTCTCCAAGGTCACCAGTATTCTTTAGTTGAAAATGAAGTTAAATAAGGAAGAGTAAAAGGATGGGTAATTTTGGAAAACCTGGGGTGGGAGTGTGAGGAGAGCATCTTTACATGACTTTGGCATCTCTCTATCATACCAGGCATTCAATCAGATAATTTCTCTCTTTAGATCTTATTCCACTGGGAAAAGAAATATGGGAAAGGGATCCACGCCATGTTGGAAAATGAGGTTCTCTTCCCTTTTTTGCCATTAATTAAAACCTACATCCATGTAACATTTGGTTATATTTGCACAGCGAACTCAGGCCTTCAACCCACATATCCTTGCCCAGTGTAAAGTTTCCCAGTCTGTCACCCCCATTTTAAGATGAATAATTCAAGTACTTCGACAGCTAAAATTATCTCCCCCAAGCTTACAAACATTGCCCACTATTTTACCCAGAAACCACAATCAAACTAAAGCAATCCAGAATGATCGAAAGGCAAACACGCTGGCGGGAAAAGTAATGGCACCCTCTTGAAATAGCCTTTTTGAAACTTCTTCAGCTTATAAATAGTGACTAATTTAACTCCATAAAAATAAATTGGCTCTGGGTCAGATCATTTATGTCTGCTTGTGGGAAGATGAATGCATAATAGATCCAGCCAAACATTGTAGCCTAAATATTGGCCCTATTTGAACTGTTGAGCTGAATTTTTCAGAACAGAATTCATAACATTCCCCCCCCGCCACTTCTTTCACTGAATATAATGTGCCTTTTTTTCTATTTCTTAAACTCCAGACAGGAGCCCCCAGAGCAACCTAACCCTCTTTGACATATGCAGTTTGCTGATTTATGGGAATCGTGAAAGATTATTGTAGTGAACCTGAATGAAGGTCCTCACTGTGAAAACCTCACAAAGACCACAAACACGGGTGCTTGTCTGCTGCGCGGGGCCTCCTGGCCTTCGGTAGGGGCCATTTGGTATGTAGGCAGCGGCTTAGGCATCCCTGGGACTCCGAGGGTTTGTTTTTGCCAAGACACTTTTATGGATTAGGGCAGCTTTTCTGGTCCTATGTAAAGGTTCACTGTAAACATTTGCTCAGTTTGTGTATAGTAAACATTTACAAATTCTTAGAGTTAAGCACAGAGGGCTGAGCAGAGAGTCCAGGGGACGAAGGAGCAGGACACAGTTAGCAGCCCCAGCCCCTGCCAAATGGCAATTTTAACTGCTCAGCTGGAGTTGCCTGAGCTCTAAGTAGTTCATATAAGAGACAGCAGCACCTAGTCTGCATCCCTAGCTTGACCATGACTGGAGTTGTGGATAAAGGCTTGGCAGAGGCCTAATGAGTGTGTATAGGCATGGGATGTGTTGCCGTGGATGAAACGTTTGATTCTCGTTGGTGACTTCTGCCCTGTGGAGGGAGATGGAGGAAGGGAATTTCCTCCCCAGCTTTCTTTGCTTGTCTCTCCATTTCCCTGCTGAGACTGGAGAGTGGAGAAGGTCAGAAAGCAGCATGGGGTAGTGGTTCAGAGCTCACACTGTGAGTCTGGGAAGACAAGCACTTTACCCCACATCCACCATGGCTTAACAAGCGTTCGTGATCGTGGGCCATGAGCACTCCTGACCTTCCTGGGCTGGAGTCTAGATCCGAGTTGAACAAGAGAACTTAATTGTTTTTCTTTGTTTGTTTAATGTGTGTGTGTGTTTAACAGAACTTTGGCTTTTCCAGGAGGTCTGCGAGAGGCCACAGAGTAGAACAGAGAAGGCGCTCAGGAGAGAGAAGCTTTAGGACAGGGGGCTTAAGCTCAAAAACAGGATGGATCACAGGAGATCTCTTGATAAATGTATGACTCTTTTCTTTTCCTTGGACTTTTTCCTGCGTTATAATTCTCTTCTTCACCACCAGCATTTTCGCATATGTCTGCTATTCAGAATACCTTACTGAGTGGCGTCTGGAGGGACGAAGGAAAAATAAGTTTCAGAGTTGGCAGAAGTGGTACCAAGCAAGACAGCAGCTATCGGAGCTAAGAAGGATGCCTGCAAGCTAGGACAGAGCCGAGAACTGGGTCACTGGGTGAACTGTCTCAGGATGGAATGGGATACCACGTCCCTTCCAGAAGTAATGCTAGAGAAAGGAGGAAGGCGGTATGGGGTGGATCTGGGCTGCCCATACTATGTTACATGGAGAAAGATCAGGCGATTGTATTGGTATGTTAAGGGTGTGACCTTAGAAGACTAGAAGTCTTGGGAGTTATCCAGAAGGCAGACACTTGGGTTACATTATTTGCGTATGACCCAGGGATTAGATGTCCTTAGAGATTTCCCCTTCAGATGCTGGGCAAAGAGCCCCTGAGATACAGGAAGCCTCGTCAAGGTCCTCGGGGGCAGTCCCATGGTCAGGGTCCATGGCGAGCCATCCCCAGCGCCCTCCTTCCTGGCTTTCTCCAACTACTTGACCACCCTCAGCTCTTCCTCAAGCCACTGAGGTTTCAGAACACCTTCAGTGAACCCAGCCCTGAGTCACCGTCAACAGCGCATGTTGCTTCCTAGAGAACCACCATTTCCACATGCTGGTCCAGCTCCCAAGGTTGTCCCATGGCACTGTGAAGCTCTAACCATTTTACTACCACATGTTCACACTTTCTGAGACACAGCAGAAAACAGATCAAGGTACAAGTACATGAGGCCAAAATAACGAGCTCCCATAGGGAGAGCCTGCCTCTGCCTCCCTGCCCGTGTTGCTCTGATGCTTCACTTGGAAGCAGAAGAAAAAAACAGCACCTGGGACCACCTTCGGTTGCTCCTTAGGTTCTATTCACAATCTCCCTTGGGAGGTAAGGATGGTCAGAAACTGCCACGGTAACAACCTTCTGCACCCTTGTCCTCTGGTGTGACCTCCTGTGCCCAGCAGTGGAGGTCACAGCGGTGAGGAGAGGCAGGGTGGTCCCAGGAGCTGCTCACTTCCAGGCATGCACAATAACCCAGGAAAATCAAGGCCAGATGAGACAACCAAGTTCGGTCTAATCTGAATAATTATTACATGGGACCCACCTGTAAGGAACTCTAGGCTCCTTACCAAAGTTAAAATGAACATGCCTATGAGCTGCAGACTCGTTTAAAGTGCAGACAAGCACTGGCAAAGGCCTTCACCTCTTCTTCCTTTGCTTTAAAAACAAACAAACAAACAAACACGCATTAAAAAAATAGTGCTATTCTGTGGAGAAACAAAAGCAGCTTATCCATAGAGCTTAGTGTGCCTGGTTGACACTAAAATGGGCAGTTTTAAAAATTTACTTGAAAATGTGCTTTCTCTTTCCTGAGTTTTCTGTAGAGATAATGTTATAAGAGGACAGCTCGATGCAGAGCTGCCCCTTTAAAATGGCTGCAGAGAAGAGCCACCCTGCTCATTTTCAGCAATGACTTGATTGAAATGCAAAGGGGCACGTATGTCTCCTAGGAAAGCCCAGAACGACCTATGACGAGAGATCGGCACCAGCGGACCCCTGCCGCATGCACCACACCCTGGTTCCGGTCCCCTGGCTCATGTCTGAAATGTGTTCGCACAAAATATGACACAAAATGGGTTGTTAGCTGGGGTGTGCCAATTTTTTGCTATACACAATGCATTTTATTTGCTAAGTCTGTAGTTGTAACCGACATTCCAAAAAAAAAGAAATGTGAAATTATCTGAAGTTCTTTCCTACTCAACATCTTACCTATCAGCAGACTTTAGGTTTTGCCTTTAAAACATCCCAGTCACTGTCATCCTCAGGCTAACTTTTGTAAGAGCTTTCCTACCTCCACCCTTGTGCAAACCCCATCTCCTCAGTTGATTATCTAACAGGAGCCAGAATAAACTTTAAAAATGTAAGTCAGACCAGACTGTCCCATTCTTCTCTTCAAAACCCACCTCACTCGGAATAAAACCCAAAGCTGAGGTGGGCCCGAGCAGCTCTCTCTGACCTGCTCGCTTACTCCCTCCTGCCCTTCACTCTGCTCGGGCCTCATGCCTGTCCTCGAATATAAACAAGGCTGCACCCCAGGGCCTTTGCACTCGTCACGCTCTCTCACTACAGTGTTTTCTCTTACAACTTGCTCCTTTAGTTCCTTGTAGTCTCTGACAGAAAACCAATGCGTCAGTGAGGGTTTGGACACCCGCGATCACTCCTTATCCACCCTACCCTGCTTTACTTCTCTTTATATTATTTATCATCACTTGACATATTGCATATGAATTTGTTTATTGTCAGCCTTTTTATGTGAGCAGGGACTTTCTCTTGTTCACTACAGTCTCCCCAGTGCCTAAAACAATCCCTGGCACAGAGCTGGAGCTCACTAAATATTTATTGAGAGGATGAATGAATTCCTGAGTCCTAATGCTCTCACTGTTCCACCAGCTGGCAACAATGCCCAGGAAGGCTGCGAGTGAAGTGGGGGATGTTAATAAGAAGAAATTATCAAGACGGTCTAGGGTTTTTAGAGAATGAGCAAATGTAGGAGAAACATTATTTAAAAAATTAAGGGAAAAGAAAACAAGCAGAAAGTGATCCCGGATCGTGCTCACCCCTTCACTGAGCCCAAGCCAGGCCAGATTTGCTCTTTCCTGCTGAAATCTGGTTCTTGTCACAAACCAACCTAGACATCTATTTCGATACGCATATTACATGTCTCTTGGCATGCAGAGTGCTCATATCACTTACCAGATTTATTGAAATTATGGAAAGCAGTGTGAAATGCCTCCTGCCATATGGGAAAAGAGGTGAAAATGCTGACATTTGGCCCTTAGCCAATTTCACAAAAGTTTAGAGTTTCAGACGTTTTTCTCCTCCCGGGTGTGGTGGCTCTTCCTTATCAAACTTCTACTCTCTGAGTAGCCATAAAAACATGTCAGTGTAGCTGGTGGTGTTTTCCCATTTAAACGGCTATCCCTGATGGGTGCAAAAACGGACATTTTGGCCCAACTGTTACAAGACTTGGAAAGGTTTTCTTTGCTCTTCTCACTGTCTGTTTTCCGTATTTCACTTTATTTACTTTGGTGAGCTGCGAATGGGCGTGAGAGGGAACTGACCCATTCAACATGAAAACTATGGGGCCCCATCACGTGCCAAGACCAGGGAGCCCAGGAGCAGCGACCACTGCCTCCACCATCCTCCTGTCTTGGGACCTCAGGCGAGTCTCTCAATCTCTCTGTCCCTCACTGCCCATTCTGCTACCCCTCTCTCTCACCTGAACGGTTGTTGCAGGAACCTCCTACCTGGTCTCCCAGTTCCCTCAGCTGTCAGTGGAAACCTGATAGTACCGTCGCATGGGGTCGTAAAGATCAGGTGAGGTGTTCCATGACAGTGCTTTACTGAGGCGCTCGCACGGAAGCTCCAAGTAAAGTTTTACTGGGGATTTTCATTACCTTTTATGATGATTACAGTTCACACTACAGTGGGCCTCTTTCATTGGGAGTTGACAGATCTTTCCCCCCTAGATGTAGTTCTTTTCTAGATTCTATTTTTGATTTAAGTGAGGCACTTGGCTAGGAAAGTAGTCATTCTGAACTGCATGTTATGCATGTTTTTAGCTGGTGCTTGTACCTAATGCCAGCCTGGCAGGGATGCTGTGGAAATACAGCCCAGTGTTGTGCAATTGCCCTGTAATACACAAGCATAGCTTTTGTTGTTACTGAATTGAAAACATCTTTATTTTCAAACCATCTTAAAATGCTGTCATGAAGTCAGATCAACAGAAATAAATGACTGCTTCTCAAACCCCTACTTCACCTTCAATCTCCAAATGCAGCCTAAATTTTTTTGTAGTAGACATGGTCTCAGCCCTCAGGAGTAAGAGAGAGAGAGAGAGAGAGAGAGAGAGTGTGTGTGTGTGTGTGTGTGAGAGAGAGAGAGAGAGAGAGAGAGAGAGAGAGAGAGAGATTGAGGACAATAATGTAGTAAACAAATATTGTATTTCAAGAGGAACTTCATTAAAGTTGTGCTAACCTGGCATTAGATCATCATCCAAAACTCACAGCCAGAATTTCCATGATGCCAGGACAAGTTTTCTGTAGTTTCTTCAGAGATGGCCACTTTAAAATACCCATTCTGATCCCTTAAGTATGAAAAAGCTCACAGAAATGGAGCTGCCTAAAACTTGAACTCTAATCCTCACCCTTGCAAAAACAAGAGAAAGAAATATATCTTTATCTGTTCTTTCCTCCGTTTATCATGCACCCATGACATGCAAAACACACATGGGTTTGTTCCCATGTGGGGAGCACCTACGAGAATACAGTTTGTGCTCCCAAGGGGATCTGAGCTTCAGTCTATTACTGACAGGCTCTCCAAGCAGTTTTTCCATGTGGTTCCCATTCCTTTGCTTATCTGTCCTCAGGTGGTGTTTTATGTTTGATTACTCTCTAACAGACACGTCTGGAGTTCTGTTTGTAGTGGTAACTGTGTTCAGAAGGAAAATGTCCTTATTAGCATGGAATGAGAGTCTGTAATTTTTCCAAAAAAGAATTTTCTTAATTTTCAGATGAAGCTATAGGTAATTAGGACCATCACTAAACTAAGATGGCTATGGTTTGCAGAAGGTAATTGTTTATAAAGAATAGTGCAGTTTTGCCTCATGCGTACAGACAGTGTCAATGAGTGATATGGTTTTCCCTTCATATATGTTGTTGGGTTATCTTAAGATGTCAGGTCCAGCCCTGGCTGGTGTGGCTCAGTGGATCAAGCGCCAGCCTGCAAAGCAGAGGGTCACCAGTTCGATTCCCTATCAAGGCATATGCCTGGGCTGTGGGCCAGGTTGCCAGAATGGGGTGCGTGAGAGGCAACCACACAGTAGCGTTTCTCTCCCTTTTTTTCTCCCTCTCTTCTCCTCTCTCTAAAAATAAATAAATAAATAAATAAATAAATAAAATCTTAAAAAAATAAAAGACTTCAGGTCCAAAATATTCCTCTTAACCATTTGGATAAAATGATTTTAAAGATGTATTTCATATTTCTTGACATTTTAAATCTAGTGATGGGACATAATTCAACCTCTTCGTGAGGACTCAGAGTTGTCACTGGGAGCGTGGATAACTTTACTGTGTCATGGATAAGCAATGACCTCAGGGCCCATTGAATTATGAGCTGTGCTGGGAAATCTCCTTAGTAAATGTCTCAGGGTCTCAGAGTTATTGAGCTCCAACAATTTTTCTAACTCTTCCCTGGATGTCAGACCTTTACTCGTTACTGTTTTGCTGTATATGTCTTGAGAAACCTCCCTCCATTCTCGTCCCTTATTTAAGGAACTAGTTTGGAACCTTCGCTCTGTGCCGTGCCTCCTTCCACAGGCAAAGGGTGCGGTTCAACAGGGGCCACACCGGCCGTGGGGCTGCCTGCATGGAGCCCCCCTGCTGGGGCGGGGAGCCTGCAACCAATAAACAAGGTCACAATTAAACGAGTGAGTTCTAATTTGCTTTGGTCTAGGAGAATGAGTAAACACACTTAGGAGAGTTATCCATAAATTAAGGATAAGTAGGATCAAAGAATATTGCATGTTCAGAGTCCATTTCTGTTTACTTCTGAGTAATGACTGAGCAATGAGATTGTTGGCTTCATGGCTCTCTGAAAATGTGAAGCTTCTGTATTCCCGTGGAATACTAAGCATAATATCGAAAATGGCTCAATGTCACCGGAACTCGGTTTTGATCAGGGAGTCTAGAAATTTCAAATTCACATCTCTGGACCTGGTTTGTCTTCATCTCCAGATCTGAGTATCTGGACTGCCAAACCCCCCTCTACATGTGGATGTTTCATGGCACATGAGATTTCATTTTCAATTCCACCCTCACCGTTGCCTCCACCCTATCACCAGCTTCCTTTAGTCTTCCCCATCATGGTAAATGGGGCTATAATCTTCCAAAAATCAAGAAATTGTTCTCGAGCTCCCTCTTTCCCTCATACCCTGCTCTCTCAAGTCCTACCCTGCATCCTATTCATCAACTAAGCCTGGGGATATTTTTGTCAAAAACATATCCCAAATCTGGATCGTATAATGAACATTCCCTGCTTGAAGTCTATCAGGGCATTGTTTTGCTCTTGAAGAAAAATCCAAGCTCCTAAAAGTGGCTTCAGGGCATGAAGGGATTAGACTTCAGTTTATGGATTTTATTTCCTCTCCTGCTGTGCCCCACCCACACCGGCCTTCTTTCTGTTCTTCCTCACCCATGTCTTGGGCCGATACTCTGTATTTCCCATGCTTGACGGTTTTGCTCCCAAGCAGCTAAACGGCTGGCTCCTTCTTGTTATCACTAGGTCTTAACTTTAATGTTACATCCTCAGAAAGTCCTTCTAGGCCAGTCCTTCCTTCTCACGTTAAAGCTACACAAATCACTGGGATGCAGGTTCTGACTCAGGAGGTCTGAGCTGGGGCCTGAGATTTCACTTCTCTAACAAGCTCCCAGGTGGTGCTGACACTGCTGGCCTGTGGACCACTCTGTATCTAGCAGGCAACCAATAAATATTTGTTGTTGAATATGTTTGCTACTCTTTCAGCCCTCAGGCGTATGAAAGAGCCAAGTCTCTAGCTCTGGGTGAGAGCAAGCCAGCCAGAATTGGAAGGCATTTTTGATTCAAGCATTAAGGTTTCATGATGCATTTATGGGACCTTTATCCTTTATCACAGAGTTCAAAAAATGATACTGTACTCTATTTGGAAAGACATGACAAAATCAGTTACTGTTTTCAAGTGATTTGTTTATTTTCAAAGTTCTCTTGATTTAGAGCTTATGTCATTCCTTGAAGTAAAACTTTTCAAATCCAGCACTGCCTGAAATTGAGGGGAATACGAGCTTTCCGGCCAACTCTTTATTAACCATAGATACCCTGCCCATAGTCACAATAAGCAACACACTCTCAGGATAGGGGTGCTATGCCAGTGAGAGTTCAGATGCTGCAAATTTGAGACTGTGCTTCAGCTTTCTGTTTTGTAAATTTATATGAAAAACTAAACACAGATCGCAGCTGGTGATACAGCTTCTTTTATGAATAAAACAGAGACCATACCTTCATTTTATGAGGTGTCTTTGCAATATTGTCACGATCAACCGATCAACCCACAAACGCTTGACACATGCCTGCTACATGCAGGATATTTTGTAAAATGACTTTAAGACATGGTCACTGCCTTCTGAGGTTATTACAATTTAGGTGAAAAACACAAATATTCACAGAAAGTTGATTATGCAAAACAATGTAGAACTAATAACATCATTTTGCAAGCAAGGACCTAGAGCATCTGAACTCCTAAAGGCCTTTCCAAGTCGATGATGTGCCCATTCTGTGTTCAGCACTAAATAGATGCTATAGACCTGGGCATATCAAACTTCAAGGTACAAAGAATGCCCTTGTTACAATACAAATTCAGGCTCAGTGGGTCCAGGTGGGACCCAAGAATTTGGACTTTTTACAGGCTCCCAGGTGATAGCAGTGTCGGTGGTGTGGGGACCAAATTCTTTGTAGCAAGGAGATAAAAAAGTGCTACTCAAAGCATGGTCACCAAATTCCCAGATGCCATCCCAGACTCACTGAACCTGGATTAATGGAGGTGGGGCTGAAGAATGTTGTTTTAACAGATTCTCTAGGTAATTCTTATGCATTTTAAAGATTGAGAAGCACTGGTATAGACATTAAGTGGTAGGGGCCAGGTGTGCTGAATTCAGGACACATATCCTTTCCCCAGCAATTAGCTCCCAGGGTGATATTAGGCCTCGTGCTTTTCAGGGATTATCAGTTTAGTACCAAGGGTTTGAGTTGACTTTTCTAACATGAGCAGGTAGAAGGTTGACCAGGAGGCCCACCTAGAGACTGACACACTCTTACATGTTATTAGGCACAGACTGGATCAGACTAGAGAATAGTGGCAGAAAGGAGCTGTGATATAGCCTGATGGATGGCTATTCTTATTGTAATACGCGTGAGGAGCAGAGACTGTAATGGATTTAGCAGATGTGGACATCCTAATGCCAGAGAGTCTCCCTGTCTAAAAGGGGAATTGTAATCATCCAATATATTACCCCATCTTCTGGCCCCAGATTAAGTTGTCCTGGGCTCCCACACACTACTCCAGGAGCCCCAGATGGTACTGCCTGACATACTCCAAGCATGTCATTATGAACACATGCAAACCACATGAGGGCAACTAGTTCCTGGAGACTGAAGGCATGGCACCATTCCCATCACTCAGGTCCCTAAGACACAGCTGGGAGGAAGAGAGGTAAGTGGGACCTCAGGTGTTGGGAGGTATTAGGGTAATGAGAACCCATGGAAAAGTCCTAGGGAGCGGGAGCTAGGCAGGCATTGGGAAATCTAACAATGAAAGCAAAATATATTCAAGTCCTGGCATTTTCTCTCTTTCTTCTAATTTCAGCACTGTTTGTTTAATTTAGGAAGCATATTTTTGGAATTAGGGTAGAACTATTAACTTTTCATTCAGCAAAGAATTAGAACAATGATTTTATTTATTTATTTTGTAATGGTATAATGACTTTGTCTAGCTAGTAATAATAAAACAAAGGCAAATGCAAACTTGGAATCAACAGGCTCCTTGGATAATTAATTTTCTTTAATCTAATTGATTCCACAACTCTAAATAGCTCATTAATCAGGACTCGTCACTACCTCTGACTTTGGAAGTTGAGTCTACCAGAATTCAGTTCTGGAAGATTAATAAGAGTCCTGTCTGCACCAGGCTAATGTCGTTCTGCCACCTTGTATTGAAGAGAGGCTCTCTCCATTGTCCCCAGACTCCAAACAAAACAAAACAAATAAACAAGCAAACACAAGAGTCAGGAGAGGCTGTTGCCCCAGGCCCTTCTTCCACTCATGGGCTTGAAGTGAATTCTACTATTGGAGCTTCAGCTGAAAGCTCTGAATCCCATTAAGATACAAATAGGCCTACAATGAGCAACATCTTTAAATGTCCCAAAATGTGAGGTGTTTTGCCAAGAAGAAGGAAGGAATCGTAAAGGCCCCAGGGGGCCCACAGTGCACCATGACAGAAGAATAGAAGTCTTGAGACAAACATGATCTTCCTGTTTCAGACTATTGTTGGGAAGGTGCTTGACCATAGGAAAGTCACTCAGTGCCTCTTAGGAATGAAGTTTCTCCATCTCACAGATCAAAATAATACTCTACACCTTATTCTTTTCCCAAAGCCACTGAGAGAATTGAATGAAATAATAGGTTTGAAAGTACTGTGAAAAGCTAAAACTTACAAATATAAGCTATCATTTTCTAAGGTACTTTCCTTGTCTTGTGCAGGGTAGATCTGACTTTTCTAGGAAGATCAAGTATCAGGAGTGAACCAATGTTTTTTAAAAGAAGAGTGTTGTATGTAAACAGTGCATGCATTCTTGGGAAGACTTACCTGCTTCCAGATGCAAGAAAACACAATGGTTAAACTGCCAGACAGTAATCCAAGAACCGGAGTGACTGGGTGTTTGCAGTGACAGGTGCTTCAGCTGGAAGACGCTCATGGCACTATCACAGTGGCCCAAACCAACCCACTGAGAGCCTCAAGTTTGGATCTTAGCTTTTATGCCATCTTAACTGGCTTCCTGTCCAGAACTACACTCTGGGCAAAAATCTTTTGCTTTAAATTGTTTATTAAATTATTTCAGGTGTCAGAATCAAAGGGAGACAGTCTGGAAATGATAAAGATTAGAAAGAAGAGTCTTTGAACATGTTGGCTATTGATCCCCGGAGTTTCTGAAGATGGATTTATTAGACTCCAAATTCTCCCAGTCAGGCCATGGATTATCTGGACTATCAGAGGACTAGGGGTGAATAGTACAAGAAGCATGTGTAGCAGAAAGATGTTTCCACCTGGAAGAATGGCTCAGTTCCAGCCCGATTCCTTGTGGATTTGTTAATTGGATTTATTCTTGCAGTTAAAGCAAATCAGCATATATGCTAGTTAGTGGTTTCAGGCACTGCAAGACTGGAATTCTGCTCAAGGAAAGGTTGGCCAAGAAATAAAAGCACATTCTCAAGAGAGTTAGTCCTACCGGACAGAAAGAAAATTTACATGTTAAGCAGAGCCAGAAATGAAAGTGAAAGTTCTATGTGTCTGAATTTCACTGCTTAGGATGGGAGATTCAGATACGATGTATTTAAGCATTTCCACATACCCAAACAGCATTGGGTTAGGTAGGTCTTTGGAAAAAGCACACGCATACAAAGTTGTGTGGCCACAAATCTAGCAACTCATGGTAGACACGTAATAATCTTCATAGATAAATCATACTGCTGTCTTACTAGATGATGCCACTGGCATTGTCATTAGTGGGTGCAGGTGTGCCTCAAAGACCCCTGTAATGAAGAACTCTTTCCACACTGGATGTGTGAAGATTTTTCTTCAATTTGCAGCTGCAGCTGTTACCAAACAGCCAGTGCAGCTGGTGGAATGAAAGTGTGTCCAGAGTTGCCTGCCACTTGGGAGAAATCTCCTGGCCCTGCCGGCCTGACAGGACCTGGGTAAGTTCCAGAAGAAAGGAGGTATGCAGTGGGCAGCTAAGGTCTGCTGTGCTGGGCTCGGGATGCTAAACTCCAAGTCCATGGGCTAACTGCAATGCAGAATCCCAGGCTGGGTCCCGGAACAGAAAGAGTCTGTTAGTGGAAGAATGGTGAGATCTGAATGAAATCTGCAGCCTAGTTAATAGTCCTATACCAATGTTAACTTCTTAGTTTTGATGAATGCCCACAGTTATGAAAGATGTTAGCTCCCATAACATGGGAAGTCTCTGAACTATCATTGCAATAAATGTAAAATTTATTTTATATTTATTAAAATAAAAAATATACAGGCATACCTCATTTTACTGGGCTTCATTTTATTGAGCTTCACAGATACTGCTTTTCTTTTTTTTTTTTTTTTTTTGGTAACAAATTGAAGGCAAGACCCTCCACCAGCAAAAAGATTGTGACTCACTTTATTGCAATACGTGCTTTATTGCAGCGGCCTGGGACTGAACTCGCAATATCTCTGAGGTGTGCCTGTATACATTTTTTAAAGTCTGTGGGAGCTAGCATGTAACATCAAGGAATAACATGGGCCAGGTTGGGACAGTCACAAACTAGTCAGCCTTTGTCCTGTCTAGAGAATGTCCACTGCTCACCTCCAACCAGTTGTTGCCATATGGAAATACAGGCCCCAGCTTTATAGATTTTCTGACTTTTGTTCAAGAGTATCCAAAATTCTGTGCATGTGTGTATGAGTGTGTGTGATATCCCACTTTTAAAGCAATGGCTCCACAATTAAAAACAGTTTAGGGACAAAGAAAACGCAGCTGCTCTAAGAGTACAGGTGGCCCGTGCCTGTGACTTCTCTTCTGGGCGCCAGAGCAATAAGTGCACGAGAGAATGGTTCCAGGAACTTTAAAAATGCCGATTCCTGGGTCCCAGCCTTATAGGTTCCGTTTCGGTAGATTTAGGATCAAACCCAGGATTCTGCATTTTTATTAAAGATTAAATATATTCCAGGTGATTTTGACGCAGGAAGTTCATAGATTCCACCCTGAGAAACATCCCTTCAAGGAATGAGATTCCTTTTACCTTAACTCCTTCACTCCCTTTAATTCTGTTTGTTTTTTAATCCACACCTGAGGATATGTTTTTTTGTTCATTGATTTTAGAGAGAGAGGAAGGGTGAGAGAGAGAGAGAAACATCGATCAGTCAGTTGTCTCCTGCACACACACCAGCCGGGGATCGAACCTGCAACCTGCTGGTGTGTGGGACGGCGCTCCAACCAACCTGGCAACCTGGCCAGGGCACTCTCTTTAATTCTTCCGCTCTTTGTCTCACCATTGGTGACATAACCTCAAGGCCAATATGAAAATATATCGATAGGTCCAGAACAACACTGTCGAATGCAGTAGCCATTGTCGAATGTCGACAACATTGTCGAATGCAAGTGGCCAGTGGCCAGTTGAAAGGTTGGGCTGTAGTGTAAATTACATGCATGATTTCAAAGGTTTAGTACATATTTTAAAAAGTAAAATATCTTAATGTTTGATGTTAAATAAGTTAAAAAAAATACAGGGTCTGGCAGAAGTAACACCTTCTTGAGCGTGGCTACTAGGGACATAATATGGGTGTAATAATTTATAGTTTTAAATTGAACATTTTACCTAAAGTTTTGCTTATGGTGTGCTTGAGTGTGATATTGTTATGTTGCAAAATTACATGCCTATGATTTTTTAATAAAAGATTTTATAATAAAAAGGGGGCATTATTTGTGCCAGACGTTGTGTATTGTTAAAATTAATTTCACCTGCTAGGAAACAACGTTACATATGTGGCTCACATGTTTGACTCACACTAGATTTCTATTGGGTGGTGGTGGTCCAGGAAGCTGGGGTGAAGAAGTCTGTTTTCCCCTCAGGCCTTGGTGTGTAGAGATAAAATGAGTGCTCGGTGTTCATACGTCCATAGATCTGCGCAAATCACCGGGACCGAGGATTTCACATTTGGGGACAGAGCTCTAAGCAAACAAACACAGTTCATGCCATGGCATGCCTCCCCAGAGAGACAGCAGTAGGCAGCTGGCTGAGATTTGGGGCCCTTGAGTCCAGGCCATTTCTGTATCTGCCACCAGATGCATGACTAAAGCCATTCGCATGATTTATATATTACAGAAGGATGAGACAAGGGAAGTTCACTGTTAGGTACCATTTCCCAGAGATACAAGGAAAGCTACTAATTCTGCCAGGTATTCTGCCAGGTATTACAGTGGGTGCAGACTAAGGCAATGTCCTTGATCTAATCTCAGATTAGGAAATAGTATTTCCAGAAGACACCTACAAAGAAGTTTTCAGACACTTTTCAGGCTGCTATTAGAGTAAGAGTCAGTCAGTAAAAAACAGTTACTGAAACATGAACACTGAGAAAGAATAGAAACTCTACCATGAAGATGACAAAGTAGGGTTACGAGACGCCGCGCCGTGGTGTGGGTTGTGCAGAACTTCACAAACTCTATCTTCCGTCTCATTCATTCGTCAGATCTCCAGATGCATTAGGTCAACACTTTCTCTTCTTAATTCTCTAAAAATATCTATGTACTTTGAGAGAAATTTTATCCATGTGTTTCTGATTCATTTATACTTAACTAATCAAAATGCCATTTTGTAAGAGCCATTTGCTGTCCAAAAATACTCTTGATCCTCATTAATAATCCTTTTTCAACCTGAACAGCCTGTTGTGTCTACACAAAACCTGGACTCAGGTCTAAAGTCAGAACCGACTCAGTGCAAGTAGTTTTACAGTTTGGCAAGATGAATTTTACTGATTCTGTTGTAGAGACATGCGCCAGGATCTGCACCTGCCTGCTCCTTCTTTTGTGTCTCACCTGCCCGGGTACACTGATCTTTGGTCTCGCCAACCTGGGCCATGCGTACGGATCTTTGTTGATTTTTGTTGTCGTTGTTGTTAGTAGCACCTCCATTCGGCATCTTTCTTCCTTTGGCAATTAATTCTCTCTCCAGGTTTCAACTTTGTGTCGGCAAGCCCTCAGGCCCTCACTTCTGCTTCCAGTGTCCAAACTCTTACTCTCTTTTCCTCAGCAGCACCCGCCTCTCATCAAATTCAGTGCTCATTTCAAGTTGAATGCCCACTTATAAACCCCCGCCATTATCCCAGGGTAGCTTTCCTTCTGCCTTGTTTTGTTGCTCGGTGTTTTGCGAATGTCTGTCAGGCTGCTCTTCCTTTCATTGCGCTCCATTTTTTCCATGGTACCTCAGGGATGGAAATTCTACATAGGGTATCACACACCTGTAACAACCGAAAGCCCTGCAGAAAGGGCTACGTGTTATTAGAATAGAGATGGTCTTGGACACATGTTCACTGGACCCCACGGAAGTGTCAGCCTCTCACAATAGCATCACTACAGTTCAGGAGACAGGTGGCACCATTGCTTCAGGGCTCCAGTGCAGGGCCTTGAATCTGATTACTTCTCTACCCAGCTCGGGCCAGGTGCCGAATAAGTTGCCAGTGCCTACCATAGGACAGTGAGTAGTTGTGGGGTAAATACAACACGTAAATAGATTAACCCAATGGCATAAAGTCAGCAGGAACTCTGAGGTTAAAGCCAGTGATCCCAGCTTGATAACCACACTGAGAGAGATAGAACATGACCCAGGCCAACAGCTGACTAGGAAAGACATCATGAAATTGGATTCTGGATTCCCAGCAGCCAAAAACCTTGAGATCCTCATAATAAAAAGAAAGAAGATGAGAGGACCAAAACAATTAGTGGGACCTGTGCATAGGTTAGATTAGGTGAAGTATCTCCTGGTTGTGAGCAGAGGAGAATTAAGGTCGGTTGAGGCCCCGGGTGCAGAAGAAAATATTTGACCCCTTGAAAAAAAGAGGGAGACAGGGAAAATAAAAATACATGCTTTCAGAAGTCGGGGCCCAGGGAGCACGCCCGGTGCACCCGCTGTTAAATCCGCCTCCGGTTGTGAGAGTGGAGAAAGCCAATGGCACTTCGTCCATTCTACCTTCTCTTTCTAGCAGGCTCCCCAGGGTGCTTTCCTTGTCCTTCCTTGTCCAAAATGTTTGGAGCATTTTCCTCTTCCACTCTCATTCACAGATCAAGTGAACAAAGGGAGACAAGTGAGAGAATCTCCCAGACCACTGGTTCTCAGAGTTTTAAGAAAATACCACTGTGCATGTCCCACCCGAAATCCAGATTTAATTGGTCTGGGGGGACCTCAGCCACTGGTATTTTGCACAAGCTCCCCAAGTTATTTTAATGTACAGCTGGGCCTGAGAACCATCCTGGGCAACCATTAAACCCTCGCTCTCTACCTGAATGTCCTAACTTCTACAGGTGCACAGTTTTGGTGCCTGTGAGCTGCCTGCTTTCCCTCCTTTGAGAAAGCTCAGGGGTTATGTTCTCACTTCCCTTACTCACCATTAAGGATTGCAGGAGATTGCTTATCCAGAATGACTGAGGTCTGACTTAATTGCTACTAAGGATTTGTCTGGGGCTTAGATAACATAACTTCAAAAGAACACTGTGATTTTACAATGATATTTTTGTGTCATTTTTTTTACACAGTTGTAAATTAATGCTTTAAACCAGTTATTACTCTCCTCCCCAAACATAAACAGCAGCAAATAATAAGTGCCCAAAACAAAAATAAAAACAACACAAAACAAAACAAAAAAACAACCAAAACTGTGAAAACTCACAAGGTATCAGTGAGACTGCTGTGGCCTCACCTTGGAGTCACCATGACCCCACTGACCAGCCCTTCATCCCACCTTCATCCCACACCAAACCTGGCAACCAATCATCCCTCAATGGCGTCAGTTATTTCAATGGAGTGATTCTTTTTTAAATGGTCGAACACTTTGGAAATCCTTTTAGAATAATTCTGTGGCTTACATATTTGGGGGATTTCGATTCTTGGAACACATATTGGTTTCCAAGGCAAGTGGAGGAAGTAGGGAGAAGACCCTTTCTCCTGAGCTGGGAAGAAAAGCCAACACTGAGTAAGATACTTCCAGATCTTTTTGTGTGATTATAGTCCCACTGTGTCTTCATTTTCCCAAAATGAACAGCCTGCCGTCTTTTAGTTCATTAAAAACCTCTCGTGCAATTGTGTCATCCTTGAAGCTCTTCCCTAAATTGTTAGAGGAAGAGCAGCGGTAGGTATTTCAAATTAGCATTTCCAAATAATACAACCAAATTCTAAAAATACACCCAAAGCAAGAAGTGTGTACCCACATGAGAAACACAAAAGCGGTCTACCCAGGAAATTCTGGATGGGTTCATTCAAAAAGTATAGGATAGAGAAAACATTCATCTTCTTTTGCAGCTGCAGGTCATGGCTGAGTTCCTTAATGTAATATATTTAGAAGGGAGGACACAACCTCCCTCAAGTATATTTTGTAAAAGCTGGTATTCCATGGCTGGTCTCCAGGCCCTGCCTGGTTCACAGCCTCTTTGCCCATCTTTGCACTCCACCTGCAAGGTCAGTGCTGTGACAAGACCGAATGAGTCAATGCCCCCAGGTACAATGTTCAATTGGATCACACTGGTAGGTGGGAGAGCTTTCGTCTTGTGACTGAATTATAGTAGTCATAATTCTACCTTGGTCCCTTTATCTGAGTGTTGCAGATATGGAACAACAAACCTGTTTTCTTCCTCATCTTGGACACATCTAGATTTGCTTAGTAAACGTGGCTGTGTGATCAGTTCCTGACCAATGGATTTTAGGCAGAAGTAATAAGTGCCCCTTTCAGGCTTCACCCATTACAAACCTCTCGTGCATGATTCCCTATGCTTTTCTCCCTCCTGTTGGTAACCTTAAAAGTCACATTTGATGATGGAAGAGCCACAAGTTGGGTGGTACCTGGATCGCTGAGTCACTACTTGGAGGAGAACTGCCTAATAAGGAAGAATACTTGGTTTGAAATTTATCTGAGCAAGAGAGAAACTCTCACAAGTGGAGGCACTGTACTTGGCGGGTTTTCTATTATGGTAGCAAGAATTACCCTAACGTTGGTAACGTGCTGGGTTTCTCCAAGTCCCTGAGGACTAGGGTCCTACACTGCTCTTACCAGTGGTACCTTGGTGCTGAGAGCCCTTCCCTGTCCCGAGCTGGGTGTCTAGGGCCTTGATACCTCCTATCGCCATGCTCTGACCCTGCCTGGCCTGCCGTGAACCTCTTCCTTGGGATTTCCTTGTCACTAGACTGAGCTGCTTTGGCAGATGTGGTGCCTCAGTGTTTGTTCGCTTTCTTTTCGCTTCTCCGTTCTATCGTACTACCTATAAACCTGACCTCCCTCATTAATTTGTGTCCCCTCATTCCCTTGGTGCATCTTATTCCAGGCTCCAACATTTCCCAATCTGCCCCCTTTGGCCACGGATGGGCATTACATACCAAGGCTTTAGGCCAGTGGTTCTCCAAGTGTGGTCAGCATCAGCATCACCTTGGAGCTTGGTAGAAATCCAAATTCTCAGGGTCCATCCCAGACCTACTGAATGAGAAGCTACAAAGGTGGGGCCCAGAGTCTGTGTTTTAACAAGCTCTACTCTCAACAGCCTGTGGCGTGGCCCTAACTCCTGTCCACCAGGCCCAGGGTTATAAAAAATATGCACACTGGCATATTTTTACCAGCAGGAGAACATATCTGGAATTTATCCAGATAATCCTGACCTTTTCATTCAGTGGGGATCTTTAGATATCTCTTTGGTATGAAACTTACAGTGTCTTTTACTAAGAGCCCTTCGATTAAGTACATGGCTTTAAGTTGAAGTGCTTTCCCAATAGGAAACAAGACTCTTCAAATCCTGTGTGTGTGTGCATGTGTGTGTGTTTTAATATAGCCCTCAGAATTAGATCACTGCTAGAAAGCCAAGAACAAGATGCACATTTTCTGGAACAATATGTTGAACTTAAATCTCAGTAGGTTGCTGATGAAGTCACTTTCCGTCTCTAAAGGAGATTTGATGCTAAATAAAAAATGATGTTTGAGGTTACAGAACTGACCCCCAAAACACCAATTTTCCTTTTAAAAATGTTTTGTCAAACAGTGGTCCCAGGGGATAATAATTTAATGATGAATATTTTGGTCCCTTCAAAAGACCAGCATAGTAAAAAATGTGATAGGTTGTCTTTGAGAGTAGTTTTCTTACAAGAGAAGGTGACAACTGGGTAAAGATGAGGTCCTACAAGTAAAATTGTTCTTCTCTTACTGCCTTAATTACCATGCAATGAGTTTATTCAGAGTAACTGCAAAATTAGAAGCCTGGGGAAAATGACATGTGAAAGCTAACTGATCTTTGAAAGCAGGCTGAAAAGAAACTGAAAGTAAATCTGTTTAAATACATGAAAAAAATTGACAGTGTCAAAATGGAGAAAACAATCCCACATTCTCACACATGGGGCAATAGTTGAGTTCTCAATTTGTAGTTTAATGTTTGATTATAATTTCTAAAGCATTCTAAAATTCAACAAGGCACAAAGAAATGTTGTTGTGTCATTCTGTGGGATACAGCTAACATTCAAAGAGTAGCCAGTGCCTCTCCATGGAGGGTACAGCTCTGAACAAGTCCCACCATCCCCAGTCCCAGACATTGTCACTGCCCAGCCTTTGCTCCTGGGGCAGCACTCAGCATGCAGGGATTTATAGCATGTTTGGCCCTCGTTTCCAGGCTCTAACTGTATGATGAGAGCTGAGAAGTAAATATATTTAGACTTGAGGATGGGTTGCCTTTTTTTTTCTTTTTTTGCACATGTTGGAGTGATGATACAGACTCATATGAGAAGAAATCAAATAAACAATAAAAATAAGTAAAAGGAAAGGCAGATAGTATTCAGCTTCTTTAAGTCCTGCTCAGAAATCTCAACCAGGCTCTTTAGATTTCTTTTTGGACAAGAGCAAGATGCTAGTTCTTATTTGCATAATTATCTTCTAGCCTGTCCAAATGTGTTTATCTCCAAGAAATGTTCAGATTTCTCAAAGTAAAAGATTGGAATCATCGTCGTCAGCAACATCATTGCCAATCAGTTGGGATGTTTATACTCTTTTCTAGCTCAGTTGATCCCTTGGAAAGTGTGACCAAGTGTTTTATTACATTGTGCTTCTTTTGTCTGTTTCCAAAATGCCCACATGTCCTAAAGTAAGAAACTCCAGCAGTGAAGCAATCCTGAAACCTCTACCCTTGTTCAAAGGCCAACTTAGTGTCTGTCACTGAAGTGGCTGGTAAATTGTCTTCATCATAAAAAAATTTTTTAAACACCCTATTTATAGGAAGCTCTGTGCTATAGAATAGACAACCAAATTAGCAGGCACAGTTATATGAGGCCTGTCCAGAAGATATCCAGCCATGTAATATGAAAAATAGAGACATTTCTGGAAGAAGAGACAAGATACAAGAAACATTGCACATAGGACAATGATGCCTCAGTCGCCTTCAAAGTGGGCACCTTGGGACCTCACACAGTTCCCCCAGTCACCATCAGCTGCCCTGTCATATTTTCTGGAATCTCATCAGCAGCCTGAAATCTCTTCCCTTTCAAAGGTGATTTTAGTTTTGGAGAAAGCCAGAAGTTGCAGGGCACCAGACCTGGGCTGTAGAGGCGCTGAGTCACCTGGGTGATTTGATGTTTCACCAAAAAACTCTGCACAAGGTGTGATGTGTGAGCAGACACATCATTGTGATGAAGCTGCCAATCACCAGTGCCTATAGCCATGGCCTCCAGAATTATCTGAATAGCTTCCTGCCAAGGAACATTCAAGCATAATGGGAAATTTGATGCAGATTTGTTGCTCTATTTGCTCAGTCATTTGAATGTGATGGCCACACAGCACACATGCTCACTCAACAGTGTCTCCCGCCCCCATTGACTAGTACAGTGAAGTCGTCATTGTTCATACATGCACATTCCAGTCCGCTCTCCTTGGCTGCCAGGTTACATCAATGTCGCACAAACCATTCTCATTATATTAACAATGGCTAGACTTTTTCTGCACAGACTCATATTTCTAAAATCTTAAAACTTGAGATGACATTCAGAATAATGGGCATTAAAGAAATATATACTTTAGTCTAGCCATGTTTGGACACAAACATAAATGAAACAAGCTTCTCTAAGAAATATTAATGTTATGAACAAGCAAAAGTTGTACATGAGGTGGTATAAGGTATAGGTATTACAAGTTTCAAAGTCACAATCTCTTTAATACACAGACACACATACCTGGTCTTAGCATCACAAGGAGACCTTCCTTACAGGGGGCAAGGCTGCCCAAATGTTCCACACTTTTCCCCGCCAGGCTGATCCTCATGAATACACTGCTCCCTTTTTAGTTCAAAGTTCAAGCAGAAAGAGCTTCTTTTCGATCAATGGGTAAAGGGTTCCTACCATGAGTGGAACTTCAAGATGGTACCAGAGCCAAAGCACTAATTTTTGCAAAACAACCATGAACCCTTGAGTTAAAGAAACAGACAGCTACTAACTATATACTTGAGTAACAGTCAACATTTTGCAGAACACATTAGGAACAAAATCTTCTATAGAAATCAATTCACAAAGACATAGTCTTCAGAACCTGCATTCAGACAAATTATAAGCCTAAAGTAAAGTTTAATAATGAGGGCACTGAAGCCAGAAGCAGACATTCCATATAGATGAGATTGCTTGAGTCAAGATCACCATTGACATCTAAGAGGCTCCAGGCCAGACCGACCCAGAGATGGCTCCCTTTAGCCTCATGGGTTAAGGGTTGTCTCGGCTTCAGTGAGAAGGGATTTGAGGCTGATGTGGAACTCAAGGTATAGCTTTTATTAATTGCATGTAGTTAATATCTAAATTATATTGGCTTATACTTCAGAGTATCTGTCCAATCACTCTCATCAAATCCTTTATTGTCTTCATAAAGCCCTAAGTTAAAAAGATAAGTAAAATAAGAATGAGGGGCTATCAGTTTTACTATTTAAATTGTTATGTTGAGGCCCTGGCTGGTGTAGCTTGGTTGGTTGGGTGTCGTCCTGCAAGGTGAATGGTTGCTGGTTCAGTTGCCGGTCAGGTCACATGCCTGGGTTGTGGGTTCAATCCCAGGTCCCAGTTTGGGTGCATACAAGAGGCAACTAATTAATGTTTCCCTCTCACATCGATGTTTCTCCCCTTCTCTTTCTCCCTCCTTTCCCATCTCTAAAAATAAGTAAATAAAATCTTTAAAAAAATTGTTACAGTGAATATCCACCTACATAATTTAAAAAATTGAAAAAAGTCTTAATCATAAACAAAAGAAGGTAAAAACCTTTAAGAAAAATTTAAAGAAATATCAAGGTTTAGGAGCCACTGGACGACTACAATGAAGTTATGTGCCTCAGGGAAGATTTGAAGGTTTGTTTATTCATTCAACAAATATTGTTTATACTCTGTATTAGGCACCATGCTAGTCAAGGCAGATACATATGAAAAATACAGGTAAAATGAAATAGTGTCTTCTCTAGGAATAGTGTTGGAATCATGGAACATCCACATACAAAAGAGTGAATCTAGGCCCAAACCTTACACCCTTCACAAAAAAAAACTCCAAGTAAATCATAGACCTAAATGTCAATTACAAAACTATAAAACTAGAAAATAACACTGGAGAAAACCTAGATGCTGGTGGGCGTGGAAATGGCTTTTCAGATACGCCACCAAAGCACAAACCATGAAAGAAAGAAACTGGACATCACTAAATTGAAAACTTCTGCTTCGTGAAAGACAATAGCAAGAAAATGAACGGGCAAGTTATAGCCTGGAAGAAAATATTTGCAAAGGACTGTTATCCAAAAATGTACAAAGAACTCTTAAAGCTCAACAATAAGAAAGCAAGTGACCCAATTAAAAAATGGACTAAAGAACTTAAGACAGCTCACTGAGGAAGAGATACAGAAGGCAAACACACATATGAAAAGATGTTCCCCATCATATGTCATCAGGGAAATGCAAAATAAAACAGCAATGAGATATAACTTCGCACCTCGTAGGACGGCCAAAGTCTGCAACGCAGACCACATTAAATGCTAGAGAAGATGCAGAACAACAAGAACCCTCATTCATTGCTGGTGGGAATGCAAAATGGTACAACTACTTTGGAAGACAGTTTGGCAGCTTCTTATAAAACTAAACGTACTCTTGCCACATGACCTAGCAATCGAGCTATTTGGTATTTACCTAAAGTTAAAAACATATGACAATGCCAAACCTGCATGTGGATGTTTATAGAAGCATTATTCATAATTGCTAAAACTTAAAAGCAACCAAGAGTCCTTCAGTAGGATAAACAAGCTGTGGTACATCCAGACAATGGCATATTATTTAACACTAAAAGGAAATGAGCTATCAATCCATGAAAAGACATGCATATTAAATTTTTACTAAATATTTACTAAAGCAAAAGAAGCCAATCTGAAAAAGATTACATACTGTATGATTACAACTTTATGACACTGTACAATAGAGACAGTAAAAAGATCAGTGATTACCAAGGATTGTTATAGCCCAAAATAGAGGCAACAGTTTCTTAATCCATTAAAGATTGATTAGACAAGAAAGCTGATGAATACAGAGAGGTTGGGAGATGGTCCAGGTGAAAATTCCCTGTGACCTTGACAAGTGGTTCTTAGTCATTTTTCTCATGCAATATACATAAAAGATGGCCTTCATAATGTGCTCTGACCAGGTACATAAGACAGGATTAATTGTGGCAGGACACCCAAAGTAACAATAGCTTAAAAGGACCTCTCTATCTCCATTTTGATCCACTCAACAGATCTCTATGTCTCTTTCTGGAGTTCAGAAACTCCATGCAACTCCATGTTCATCACTAACCCAGAGGCCATCTACCCTTACGCTTTACCGTCCCTGAATGTGGCTTCTACTATAATGTCACCTCATGATCCCAAACTGCTGCTGGAGATCCCAACGTTGCAGACAATAGGAAGAAGTCCAAAGTAAGACTCAAGGGTTCCTTCTCAGTCAATTCCCTTTAAGCAACCTTTCTGGAAATGCCAGACACTACTTCCCTTGTATTTCATTAGCCAGAACTCAGTCATATGGCCAAACTTAGCTGGAAGAAAGGCTGGGCATATTGCCACCCCAAATAAAAGAGAACTTTTGCCTGAAGGAGTGAGGAGATCGGGGGAAGCAGCTAGGTTTGTTTCTGCCAGGGTCATATATAATTCCCAGAGCATCAATACTTCCTCCACTGCATCCTCTTCCCCTCAGGTAAGTACATGAATCTGAGAGGAACATCATTACAGGGCCAGCTTTGAATCTACTTTACTTGACTCTTTAAATATAATAAACCACTTGCAAACGTCGGGGTTTACATATACTCTTATCTGGACATACCTCAAAGCTCACTATAATTTACCAAGGACATTAAGACTGAGAACACTACCTCTATAAATTAGGTAGCTGTGTCTATAAACAGAAAGCATGGGCTGAGAAGATGTGAAGGAAAAAGTGACAGGATGCATTTTGCAGTCAAATATCTACATTTTAGACATGAAGAGAAGCGGCGAGTAAAAAATTATGTAGAGTCTTCTTCTAGGAATGTCAGCAATGTGGTTGTGGTGGTTGTAGCGGAGAGCCTTAGCTATCTGCTCTTGGTTGTGGGGCCTCTCACACATGTGGAATGGCCCCAGCTGTGGTAGTTGGTTACTTTAGAGCCTCCAATGGGCCATGCCTCCTGGAATTCATGCCTTTGGGTAGCTCCCCCCCGGCACCTCCGCCTTGAATCTGGGCTGCCCTGTGACCACTTTAACCAGAAGTGAGGCTGTGCCAGTGCCAGACTAGTTTTAAGAAGGACTGGCAGCTTCTAGTTTTGCTTCTTGATGATCCTGCGCTGCCATGGAAGAAGTCTGGCTACTCTGCTGGCAAAACCACATGGAGAGATGCAGTGGAGACGCCACACAGAGAAGGAGAAGCCCTGAGACTACACGAAGAGACAGGGTGAGTCTGAAATCCTAAGCACCCAGCCAAGTCCAGACCCCAGCCCCTCTGCCAGCCGAATGCAGACATAGTCTGATGACTGGCAAGCCCATACTGAACAGTCGTGAGCAAACAAAGTGGTTGTTGTCAGAAACCACCATGTTTCAGGGTAGTTTGTACCTAGCAACAAATAATCAAAACACCACCACCTCCCCAGACGTGTCTACGGGCTTGAGCTAGGCAGGACCCTGGCACGTGTGGCTGCCGCAACGGCCCTGGCCAGCTTCTGGGAGTCAGTGGCCTCTGGATCACTCCCTAACCGCACAGCGCTGAAGTTCACCTTCTTCCAGAGCCTTCCCCCTGACTCGGGCAGGCCTAATGGAAAGATTCCTGACAGGAACACCCCTGGCCCTTCCTCCTCATTTCATCTTCTTGCAGAAATTTGTGCCATCCCTTCCCTGCCCCTGGAGCCCCATGGAGAAAGCCAGTCCAGTGTGTGTTTGTGTGTACTCAGGGGGAGTCCTAACTGCAAATGGGTCAAGTCCTGTCCTGGAACCGTGGCCAGAAAAATGAGCTGCTGGCATCTTCAATTGGAATCTGGAACACATTTTCCCATAAAAGCAATTATTATAGATGATTTCAGTACTATTAGAACTATAGTTTGGTGACATTGCTGGTTAAATAGACATTTAGGGGCTACCCTGGGAACATAATTACCTTTTATAACATGGTCCTAATGAGAAACAAGATCCAAACAACTGACTTAAGAATGAACTTTTGAAAGCAACCTGATTATAATTTAGAAACTCCCATCCTATATGGAGCACCAATTATATAGTAGATGCTGTGGGCTAAACAGAAGAACAAAATAAGATTGTGGCCCCTTGCCAAAAAGTTATAGTTTGTTTGGGAGATAAAAATACACAAGAAACAACCAGCAGGCTCGGCGGTCTGTGAGTCCGTCCGAACTTGCGTGAGGCTGACTGGTAAGTGCCTCCGAGTTGCAAAAGCAAGCCAGTCAGTCATCTTTTCCACTTTATATTCACATCAGCTTCCAGACACCTGATGTTTTGAGAGGTCTTGGGGACACACACTGTTCCCAATTGCCCACATGCTGTTTCCTGTTCACGGAAAAGGGTTGGGCAGGTGTAGGAGGCATCTGTGTTCACCCGCCTGTGTAGTAACAAGAATAGGTTGATTCCGAGGCTTAGATCTAACTACAGGAGGGCAACAGCCAGGTGGCTGCAGACAAACCCAGAGTCCCTATCACTGGCTTCATGGAGGGCTACCCAAGAGGCCCCACCACTGTGTTTCTCAACATGTTGTGTGGGAACACCTGGATCAGAAAATACTGATCCTGGGGCTTCACCCCACATCTTGGGGTGAGGCTTGGGACTCTGCCTTGCTGAGAGACTCCCTAGCTGGTACTTATGCTGATGAAAGTTTGAAATTGCTACCCCAGAGATGGCAGAGTCCTGCTAAGATACTCAAGTGCATTTCCCCCCAGAAAGCTATCAGGGGCCCAGACGCAGGTCTTAGCCCCTTACACGCTTCACTTTGGTAACCACGCTGCCGCCAGCCAAGTTTCTAGGAGAAAACAAACGTGTTCAAAGAACCCGGTGGGGAGCAGCGGCTTTCACTCACTCTCCCAGCACTTTTTGGCTCTGTTTCCGCTCCAGCCAGAGCACCGTGCATGCACTACAAACATGTCTGAGGCATCTGGACTGAAACCCAGCATCTGTTGTAAGAAAAATGAGGTTTTCAAGCAGGGCCTCTTTGGAGTGGGATGCCAAGTGGGATGGGGCCTCCCAGGTAGGCTGCACTCACATGGAAATGTCCAAGCAAATTTCCCCAGGACTAGAAAATGTGCTCTGAGCCAGATTCCAGTACTCAGGCAAGAATATGCTGCATGACTGGCCTGGGTCCCTTGCCTCAGGCTCCTGCATTCAGGACCACCAACTCCTTCCAGGACGGTGGGCTCCTTACCCATGACACACAGTCACTCAAGGTCAAGCATCACGGCAGACTGGGTAGTGCTCTGGTCTTATCACTGGGGTGAAATACTTGAGAAATAGTTTTCAGAGTGAGCTGTCCGTGCCCACGTGGCAGAATACATTTGTGGTAACAGTTCTTGCTCTGAGCTCTCCCGTATTAACCCACCTCCGCACCAGTTTGAGCACCTGGGCATTTTGTCTCTGCTGCCTATGGGAAGGGAAGCTGTTGCCTAAGCAAGGAGGACAAAGGCATCAAACTCTTGGTTTCTCACCTTCAGAAGTACGCCCAGGACATAAACAAAAGATTTAGATAAATATGTAATTAGTTACAACTATTTTCCATTCTCTCCAGCGCCACCCCTAACCCCTAGACTAGGGAGAAAGGTCATCCAGACCAAAGGAAAAAAGATGCGAACCCAGTGGTCACTGCTGGGGGTCCCTTCACAACCGCCATTCAAGTCCCAGCTGCATCTGAGGAGTCTCAGTGGCGGTGGGACCCGGGCCTGGTCCAGTCCAGAGATAAGCCAAGGAAATGATGAAGGGCCGTAAGCTGCCCCACAATCTCCTCAGGCCCCCAGATACTGTGGGAGAACAGCCAAGTGTTTCCAGGAGCAGGAAATGGCTAAGTAAACTGTTTGGATGGAAGTAACATGTTTGGATGGATGTAACATGTTTGGATGGGACAACAGAAAATGTCAGCCTGAGAGGATGACTCAGGCTCACTTCTCCCCTCCCCCTGTGCCTCAGTGCTGCGTGATCACCTGGGACTTGGACATGATGCTAGGCCAGGGGGTCAGGAAGCCTAAATCGACTGAGATCTGGGTTTTTACATTCAGCAGAAGAGGGGCTCGAAATGGAAATGAAGTTCAGGTAGGTTCAAAAAGGTTGAAAAATTCACTTTTCTTGCATATCTACATTTCTGTTACATTTTTTACTAGCTTTAGAAAGTTTCTAAATAGCACTAGGTCAGGCTAAAAAGTATTTAGGGCCGAAGCGCTTAGGTTGGAAAGCCCTCCCAGTTGAGAGCCCTCACCTGCCCTTTTGGTTCTCAGAAGAGTGAGGAGAAGGAGGCCGCACGGTCCCTCCCAGGTTCCTGATAATGTGACTCATGGTGGCCGGGTTGACATGCTGAAGAGCTGTGGATGAGTTGATTACCTATTTTGCCATGTAAAATGCACACCCATGTTTTTGGCTTAAACCTTCAGGAAAGAAAATCTTTTGCTTTAATTTTTTAATTCGATTTTTATGTATTTATATTTAGATACTTTTTTTTGTATTTAGCACTTATTTTTTAACATATTATGGTACAAGAGACTTTATGTAACAAATAATTACAAAACACGAGAACAGATACAAGGCATTTCAGGTACTACCCAGGTATAATGCACATCCTTATTTTTCCCTCAAAAATTTGGGCAAAAAGTGAGCATTATACATGGCAAAATGCAGTAATTCTTCTATACTGTATATTTTGATTATGCTTGAAAATGGCATAAAAGGCCTTTTAAAACAGTATATATATATACATTTATGTGTGTGTATACATTTGTATGTATATGCTATCCAGTAACTTACTGGAGTGCGATGTGGTAATCTTAGGATTCCAAAACTATTCACCAATCGAAGCCTATGATTTCCTATTGAAATTCAAGGTCTTGATCATGATATTCACATTGACTCTAAGATCTAAACACATACATTGTCAAAACACATTCCAACCAGACACGAATGCTCTAAAACTCATCATGTATTTACCAAAAATATGGTTGGGTTATATTTTGATAAGATGACTTTAAAGTTGTGTATTATGTTTGCATTTTCCTTCTTGTGCTGTTTTATCTGTATCTTTTTCATTTTCACTGTCTACATGACTCTTTCATTTCCTCTCCTCATCTCCTTTCTCATTTTCTCTTCTTTGACTCTGTCGCTTCTCCTCTTCACATGAACCCTATTCTTTCTCACTCTCTTTTCCTTCTCTTAATTTTCCCCTATTTTTTAATATTTAAAATATATTTATATTTTCTTCTTCCCTTTTGGTCCATCCTTAATCCTGTTGCTCCACAGTAATAGCAGTTAGCACCTGCTGGGGACTCAGCACATGCCATGCTCTCTGCAAAAACACCTGTATCATGGTATCATACTTTAAAAGAGGAAAATGAGCCTCAGAGAAATTGAATAACGTGACCAAAGGCACCTAACTAGGAATGGGGAAGCCAGGACTCAGATGGAAGTACCTGCTTCCAGAGCCCAGGCACCCCCATCTGTATCTCCTCCAATCTTATCTCATTCCTGTGCTCCACCTCCTACTTCCTGACCTCCTTTAGCTGGGTCCCCCCTGTCTGTACCCCCACCTCCCTCTTCTCACCCACCCTTATGCCCCACATCACATATACTTAAGATCTCCCCTCTACCTGTCTACTGCATCCCTCCTCTGTCATGGGTGTGGCTGAAAAATGACATATCTGCCAGTTTTCTTATTCTCCTATCTCATGTCTATCTAGGGAATGTGCTCAGATGCCACCTTTCTGGCCATTCTCTGGGCCGACGACCGTGCTTTCTTCCCATGCTCTAGCAATTCAGAGTCCATTTTTGCTTCCAATGCTCACACGTTTTGCACAGTGACCTCCTAATCTTTCTTTCCTCTTCTGTGTATGATTGTGTATGCATGTATGTATGATTATGTATGCATGTGTGTATGATTGTGTATGCGTGCATGTGTGTGTCTGTGGTATTTCAGAAGCCTTCTTTGAAAGAAAATCGTCACTTTGATTCAGGCTAAGTCTCTTAAAACGGAGCGACTTCCATGGGCCCTTTGTGCTGGTTAGCAGTGGTGATCTTTCCCCCGGCCCTTTCATTCTCCAAAATGAATACACTCCTTCACCGCCCTCACCCTCAGCTAACGTCTTTGCTTCTTAAATGACTGGGCAAAGGGAAGCAAACAGCAGAAAACTTCTAAGACCCTCACCTCCACACCATATCTGCCCACCACCTACGTCTGGTCCATGTAAGCCTCCCTCCTGCTCTGGCTAAGCGGCCCCCTCCTTTGGGCGCCTCATCCCATCTTCCCCACCTACTCAGGGACATCGCTCCTGCGAACTGCCTTTCTCTCATAAATTCTCACTTTCCTCCTCTGCACTGGATCAGTTCCAACATCATGAAAATATGCTATTATAACTCCCTTCTTTAAACACAACAACAAAAAGCAGCTCTTTATTAACTCCACCTCCCCTCTCCAGTTACTGCCAATTTCTTTCCTTACCATTGAGGCAAAACTCCTCCAAAGACCTATTTTTATGGTCTCAAATCCCTCCTTCTCCCCATTAACATCATAGGGTCATCCAGTCAGCCTATGTCCACACGTGACTCCACCAACACTTCACCTGCAGATGACACCGATGGCCTCATGTTGTTTGATCCACTGGACAGTGTTCAGAAGCCTGTGAGGAGTCACTCACTTTTGCATGGGACACTGGCTTGCTTTCCAACACACTGCACCCTCTGGTTCTGCTTCTTCATCCTGGCTGGTCCTTGTCAGACTCCTCTGATCTTCCTAATTTCTAAACCGCTGGATCTCAGGATTCAGTGGGTGAAAGAATCACGTGGAAGGCTTGTTAAAACCCGCAGTGAAGGGCCCACTCCGGGAGCTTCTGATCCAACAGGTGTAGGTGGACCCAAGCTTCAGGTTCCCAGGCGATGCTGCTGTCGATCCGCGGATCACATTTGAGCAGCACTACCTGCATTTTTCTATCGTTACTCACTTCAGTGATGATAGTACACACTTCCAGTTTCAAATATTTCTACTTGCTGAAAACTACCAAATTTATGTCTCCGGACAGGGCTTCTGCTCTGATTTCTGGAGTAATATATCTAACTGCCTAATTTCCCTACTGTTTGGATGGCTAAGGGCCACTCAGTGTTCATATATTGAACGCTGAGCTCCTGAGAGTCTGTTCTAAAGTCTGCCCCTTCTCGGTTTCCCCTTTCTCAGTTAAGGGCAGCTTCAAACTTCTGACGGCTCAGATCAAAAAGCTGGGAGTCATTCAGGATTTCTCTTTTATTTTTATACCCCATTTCAACCCTTCAAATAACCCTATTGACTTTAACATCAAAATATATCTAGAAATCAAGTACTTCTCATTATTCCCAATGCTGCCACCTTGGCCCAAGCCAGCACTATAATAATCATTTCTTAATGGGTCTCTCACCTTCTACATTCTCTACAATGCATTCTTAATAAAGCAGTAGGTGGCCCCAAGCTCTTTTACGACGTCATCAAGGGTACTCCTGAGATGAGGGGAGCTACTTCCTGGTGCCACCACAACTGGAAACATGATGCCCTGGCTTTGGCTTTTGCTGCTACTCCATTTGTACACGGCATTTTTTTTTTTCAAAAAAAGAAAAGTGACCATTGCATGAATAATGTCCTAGGTATATTGTAGGTATAGAAGTAACACGCTCTACTGCAAAAAGACCAAAAGACCATCACGGCATAATTCCTATGTCACTGTGGTTGGGCATTCTCTTTAAATGAAACTCCTTCACCATCACAGAGTTTGAACTTGGGCCTAGTAGTTGAGAGTGCACTCTGAAGACTAATGGAGGGTTCGAGTCTCTGCCCTGCCATTACCTTGGGCGTGTTATTCTCAAATAGTTTCCTCTTCTGTTTGTGAGGCTGTGGGTCAGTTCATTTAAAGGACTTAGATAGTGGCTGGTACATAGCAGGTTTTGCTCAAATAAAGTTGCAATGGTTAGCTGTTGGTCAACTCAAGATACTACAGAACGACTTCTGCATTGTTCACACTCACTGTTCTGCCGACCAGAATTTCTTTGGCCTCCTTTAGTCATAGGGATGTTTGTAGTTGAACTTAATTATGAAAAACGTAAGCTCAACAGAGTGAGTTTATAGGGACAGAAAATTATTCTTAAGTGGGTTATTAGGTGGGGAAAGGAAAGGTCTTTCCTCCTATTTGATGCCCTTTCCTATGTATTTTCAAATGTTTCTTGATGTTTCACAGACTTTCTTCTCTGACAGTCCCTTTTATGCCTCCCTGCTTTCTAGATGTGGAGAACGATCTTTCTGAGTGATAAGCAGTCACTTTACATCCTGGGCCAAATGTTCAAAAGGTTTTTGCAAACAAGGATGCAAACATCCTCAGCACAGACATGAGAGTGTGTGTATGTATCTGTGTGCACAAAAAGGAGGGGTGAAGCTTTCAAAATGAACACCGCTGCCTAGACAACCCACATCTTCTTAGATGTGTTTAGAAGGTGTGTGAACTCACTTTTACAGGCTAATGGAAAGCCTGACTCCATTAAAACAGGCCCTCCAAGTCTGAGGACTTGATGGTGTGTGGCTGGCACCTCACCTGGGTTCACTGCTTTTAGTAAAAGTTTGATTGACAGTTACTGCCAAGGTGGTTCGTATCTAGGCATATGCTTGTTTCATAGTTTAGCTGTTCAAAGTTGTTTCACCCAGCACTGTGGAACAAAGTTGCAGAAATGATCAAGAAGACACTAAAAAGGCTTTGCTCAATCCCATGATGACTAGACCTTCATCTTATCACTGTTTTAAAAGAGTGAACTGAGGTTGAATTGAATTTAGCAGCTGACTTCAGAAAACTCCTTTTTCTCTACCTAAAAATCTACACAGCTTTGTTGGCATTTCCAAATCATACTTAAACAATTAAAAGTACCTGTCTGACTGGTTTTTGTGTTGGGTCAGTCTAAGGCCAGAGGCTCAGGTCTGGGATTGGTCAACAGCTCTCTGGGAAGCTGAGTCACACCCTCCTAGGGCTGAGCATTCTTTTCGTTACTGCATTCTCAGATGCCGATACAGCCACATCCATAAATGTGCCTGAAATACATAATATATATTCTATTCTATACAGACCACCTAAATAATTAATAAAGATAATAACTCTCATTACTGGCTCTGTCTGCTTCAGGCATTCCATGAAGGGCTGGCTCATGGGTGCGCCACCAGTGCACTTAACACAGGGTCCCTTGTTCAGAGGAGCCCTATTCCTGGGGTTTAATAATCTTCATTTCTTTGAAATTCTTAATAATTTTATCTTTAAATTTGCATTTTGTGAGGTCGAATGAACAAAGGAGCCTGTGCCAGTGTCTTAGAGGCCCAGCTGAAATGTCCTTCTGCATCCCTGGCCACAGGTCCTCAGCCACTCCTGCCCTGTGCCCTTGTTCCCAGGACAATACTCAGTCTCTCTGACCCCATACAACAACCACTGAGACCTCCACCTCCAGGCTCAAGGAGGCGAGGGGTCAAGAGCATGTGCCCATGGTGTCTTGGGGTAGGGCATGGCTTGGCAGTAATTGTCCCCATGCTGGGTGGGCGGTACCACGGGTATTCATGTGCTGGGGAGAGTACCTTGCCCATTCCTGATACAGGTACTGAGTCCTTTCGAAGGGGTTATAATCGGCTTGCCATGGGTTGGACAGAAGGCCCATGAGAAAGGGGGATAACTAGTTTGATTTTGCTGCCTCCAGCTGACAGCTTGTAGGAGGGGCAGCCTGACAGCCAGGGGGCCACGTACGGGTGCCAAGTCACAGGGAGAGGCCCTCAGGCATCTCTGACAGCGTAGAGTCATTCACCCAGCAAATGTCCTGTACTTGGAACCACAGCAGAAGGAAACATTGTTTATATTTTGGTACCTTTAGTGGCACTTTTTTCCTGCTTTTTGAATAAGGGGTCTTGCATTTTCATTTTGCATTGAGCCCTGCCAATTTTGTAGCCAGGCCCGTTCCTTTTAATTAAATGTGACTTGTGGTCACAAAGCCACCAGTGATGCGGGTGATATGCAAACCCACACAGGTCCGTGAGGAGCCTGCTGCTAACAGTGCTGCTGCACGGCCTTCGAGTCATGGCTCATCTGGTTGTACAACAGTCCCCTCAGTTGTCTTAACCCTGACTCTTGCACAACTTGAAGTGTCTTCTAATTTATACACAACATAAAATCTATTCATGCATCCCTCGTAAATGGAGACTGATTGAAGTGAGCATTTGGCGGGGTGGGAAAAGAAATAACGCCGCATTTAAGCCATAGGGATAGATGGGAGAATAATCAAAAAGGCACCAAGATGTGCAGAAAGCAAGAGAGAAAGCTGCTTGGAAGTCGTGGGTCTTCCAGACGGCACCCAAGTGCATTGCCAACTGTCAGCAGCACTGCCTGAGCAGATGGGCAGGTGCAAAATCATGACGGTGAGGGGCATAATGACGGTACTCTGCCAGCCATATTTTTCTCACCAAGTGTCCTATTCATCTGTTAAATAGCTAAGCACTTTTATTAAGCATTTTAGAGATTTTCTAATCCATTTAAAGCACTAAGATTTTACATTTCTGAACAGACAGCAAAAACAGGGAGTGAATGTGTATGTTGTGGGGTATGTGTGGGGAGGCAGGACACGGAGCGATGAAGCAAAGGGGACTTTATGAGTCAAGCACAAGAATGAGAAGGTGCAGCAATGAATGACCAGGCTTTCTTACTTTCTCTGGCGTCAGTTATTCTTTATCTGTGTCTCATTTTTTCAGCTTAGCAAAATACACGTGAAGCATAAAAATTTGAGCTCTAAATGTGGATTCATGAGGCTATTAAATTGTCACTCTGGAGAACTACTGATGGAGGCAGGAATCCTTGTACTCTGGGTGCGTGGCTTTCTGCTCCTTCATTGGAAGAATGTGGGGTAGAAGGAAGGCTAGGAGGCAGAAGGACTTGCTTGGTCTGTGCTGTTTCATAACAAGAATGTGAGGTTACTGTTGGGGAGATTTTGTGAAATTGGACAAAGCTAAGTTAATAGGTACACTAGGTTTTCTCAGAAAGGATAAATTCAGCATGCTTTGTTTTATAAACATGCTTATGTTTATATGGGCTTCTGTTTATAAGCATTTAACAAAACTCAACATCTCTTTATAACCAAGCCTCTTGGTAAACTAAGAATAGGAGACTTCTTCAAACTGATAAAGGGATCTACAAAACAATCTAGGATTAACATCATGCTTAAGAATGACATACAGTGAATGCTTCCTTCTAAGATCAAGACCAAGGCAGGAATATCCATCTCATGACTTCTATTCAAAACTGTACTAGAGTGTAGCCAATATATAAAAAATAAAATGCACATAGATCAGAAGGGAAAAAGTAAAACTTTCTTTCTTTGTAAGTGGCATCATTTTTACACAGAAAAGCCCAAGATATCTATGAAACACCTACTAGGGCTAAAAGGTAAATTTATCAGATTACAGACTCTAAGATCAAAATTCAAGAATCAATTACATTTCTATGTAATAACAACTAACAAATGGAAAATAAAATCTAAAGAAATTAAATTTACAATAATTTTTAAAAATTAAATACTAGTAAAAATTTAACAAAAGACATATAATACCTTTATATAGAAAAGTATAAAATATGGCTACAGAAAATAAAGAAGATGTAAATTAATGGAGAGATTTAATGTTTTCATGGATTGGAAGAATCAATAATTTAAGATAATTTTTCTCATGTTATTCTACAATTCAGTGCAACCCAAATCAAAATCCCACAAGATTTTTGTAAGAATGGAAATGTTCTTTCTAAAGTGCAAAAAACCTAGAATAACTAAAACAGTCTTGAAGAAGACAAACAGAATTGAAGGGCTCACACCGCTTGATTTCCAGACTCACTATGAAGCCACAATAATCAAGATATTCTGGTACTGACTTAAGGACAATCCAAAGATTAATTGAACAGAATAAAGGGTTTAGAATTAGGCCCTCATATATATGGTCAATTGGTTTTTACAAAATTGCCAAAGGAAGTGCATGGGGAAAGTTACATTTTTTTTCAACAAATAGTACAGGGAAAACTGGATAAATATATGGAAAAAAATAAAACATTTACCCCTACCTTATACCATCTGTCAAATTAATATGAGCTGAGTCACAGACTAAATTATAAAGCTGAAGCTATAAAACTTTTATAAGAAAATATTGGAGAGTATCTTCATGATTTTAGGGGATGAGAAAAGATATATTACACAGACTGAAAAATGACTAAATATTGATAAATTAGATTTTATCCCAAGTAACACTCCCGTTCATTGAAAACACAACATTTATTGAATGAAAAGACAAGCCACCGACTGGGAGACAATAGCTGCAATGCATACTTTTGACAAAGGCCTTGTACCCAGAATGTATAAAAAAACTACAAATGAACAACAGAAAAACAAACAACCCAATATAAAATGGGCAAATGTTTTCAACAGACGCGTCACTAATGAAGATATTCAGATAACTGACAGGCACATGGGAAGTTGTCAATATTGTTAGTCAGGGAAACACGAATGAAAACCACAGTGTGATATCACTACACACCCCCAAGAATGGCTGACATTAAAAAGACTAACATCAAATGTTAGCTAGAATTTGGAACAACGAGGACTCTTATACATTGATGGTGAACATGTAAAATTATAATAGAAAACACAGATTTGACTGCCTGCCTTAATGAAAGCCAGACTCGTGAGATAGGTGCTGGTACGAAAGGAAAGAGGTTTATGCAGATTCCATGACCTGGGACAATGGTGAACTCCCGTCTCAAAGACTATTTCCCCTTCTTGCTCAAATCCACAGTTCTTATAGAGAGGGAAGGGCTTTTTATTCTATCCACTTAACTTGCTAGCTTTTGGTGTATTCTGGTGCTATCCATTCATCTTTCTAGCTTTTGGGGTGGTCAGTATAAGAACCTCCCCCTGTACCATCTTGGCCACTGGGGGAGAACCCCCAGCACTCCCTGACTGCCTACGGTCCACCCCTCTGAAGTGGCCAGCCCATCCATACTCACCCTGCCACTGCTGCTTATCCTCTGACTGACTGTCCACAGTAACAAAATGACTCAACCACTTTTGGAAAACCATGACCTGGCAATTCCATGTATATGTATTTATCCAGTAGAAATGTGTGTGTGTGTGTGTATATATATATATATATATATATATATATATATACCCATAAACAGCCTTGTATAAGAATGCTTACAGCTTTTTTTTTTTAATGAAAGCTCCAAACTGGAAAAAAAAATTCAAGTGTTTATCAACAGAAGAGTAAATAGACAAGCTATGTATATTTATACAATGGAATACTATTCAGCACTAAAAAACCCTAATTGCTGATACATACAACACCACAAATAAATTTGAAAGACATTCTACTGAGAGAAAGAAGCCAGATACAGAAAAGCAAATGTTGTATGATCTCATTTATATGGTGTTTTATAACAGGTAAAATGAATGTCTGTGATAGAGCTCAAAGTAATGGTTTCTTCTGTGGGTGGAGGAGGAGGGGTTGACAGGGAAGAGGCATGAGAACACTTTAAAAAAATTTTAAAAACTTTTAAAAATTGTAATAAAATATACATAACATAAAAATTACCACTTTGACCATTTTTAAGAACACAATTCTTCAGCCTTAAGTGCTTTCACATTGTTCTACAACCGTCACCACTGCCCATCTCCAGAACTTTTTCATCTTCCCAACCTGAAAATCCGTATCATCAAACACTAAATCCCCACTTCCTCCTCCCACCCAGCCCCCAGTACCTGGCAGCCACCCTCTACTTTCTATGAGTTTGACTGCTCTAGGTATGAGGAAACTTTCTGGAGTAATGAAAATATTCTATATTTTGGTAGGAGTGTGTTTATTGCATGGGAGTATGTAATTGTTAAAACAGATCAGATCGTACATCTAAGATCTGCACATTTCAGTGTATGTAAGTTATAAGTCATAAAAAGCCCACAGTAAAGCAAATGACTTGTCTTCAAGTTCCTCACAGCCTGGTGAACAGAGTACCAGATAATCCATCCTGTCGTCACGGCATCTTCAGGAGAGCTGCCCTTCCTGCGGCCCTTAAGGAGGGAACAGTGCCTCCGTGGTGGAATGTGACTTGCTTCATTCTGCCTGGCCACAGGTATGCCTTAGTGGCTCTTCAGAACAATAGAGGATCCTTGCCCATATGCCGACCAAGGAGCTGTTTTCCAAGCCTGCTTTCTTGCAGTGCTGAGAAGAGGCTGAGGCTCTGAAATTCTGTCTTTGTAGTTCCAACATTGAAAGGGCAAATGGCTTTGACATTTTAGTTAGTAAGGCTTTGTTTACACTCTCTTAATAATTAATTTATTTGTCCTGTTTCAAACAAGAAATTCATTCTAGGTCCAGAATGGGGCTTTGATTTGGAATCAAGATTGGCTTCAACCAATGCTCAACTTAAATGGAAGATTCTCTAGTAATTATCCTCTTCACCTGGCTCTCAGTAGAAACAGTTTCCAAATTAGTGACAAACTGCCTTCAGAGACATCACAGTCAGGCTAACCTATGAAAATCAATGAGCTGGAAATGGTGATCATGTTAGAGATTCTATTTATTGAGTTAGACATGCACCTATAATATACAATAATATCTAAAAGAATTCAGCATCCACCGTCTGCTTAGAAGCAAAATATAATTCTCCAAAAGGGGAGAAAAATTATTTAAAATCTATTAATTTATATTCTACCTGCAATGTCAATACAAACATTTTGTTAGCTTACATGGGCATCGTATGTTTTATCTGAAATTATAAAGAGAGCCCCAACCTCTGCTGGTAAATATGAGATACACAATTAATACATAAATGTAAAAACCAAAGATATTCAAAGGCAACATCAACTATGAAATGAGACAGCTTATCAATACTAATTAATTATGAATTATATAAACATAACACAATTAACTTACTTTTTCCTGATAATAGATATTAGCTCAACTTTCTCTGGAACACATAAGAATTTTTTTGTATGTAAATTTTAGTGTTCTATGTAATTATGATATGACTTAACAGAACAATTTTTTAACCTATATCAGGAAAATTGTGTTTATTTGTATGAACAAGATAACAATAATATACTTTGAGCTCCTTTTTTTAAAAGATTTTATTTATTTTATTTTTAGACAGAGAGAAAGGAAGTGAGAAAGAGAGGGAGAGAAACATTAATGCAAGGTTGCCTCTCTCATGCCCTCTACTGGGGACCTCGCCCACAACCCAGGCATGTAGCCCTCACTGGGGAATCAAACCTGCGACCCTTTGGTTTGCAGGCTGATGCACAATTCACTGAGCTATACCAGCCAGGGCTCTTTGAGCTTCTTTAAAGAGGAGCTTGTGTAGAATTGCAAAAGCTGATAAGAAAAAAAGCTGACAAGAAAAGCATGACAAGCTTTTTAAGAAGAGGGAAGGAAA